>SNQJ01S0075393.1:8744-45800 GCA_010110895.2 Picea sitchensis
TCATGTTTATTCTTATGAACATTTTTCTTTCCACTAGATTTAGAACTTGAACTTGAAGAAACAAAAGGAGAAGAAGGAGGTGTTGATGGAGGTGAAGGAGGAATATGAGGATGGTCCTCTTCCTCTTCACTTTTTCCTTTTGAATATTCACCCAAAATTGGTCTCTTTCATTCCAGGTAATCCTTGTACAAAACTTTCACCATCTCCGACATAGCAAGGAATGTTTTCCGGAACTCTTTCTCATCTTGAGGAATCCCTTCTTCCGATGCCATCTTCTCTCTGTGAGAAGCTCCTTTTGTCAATCCAATTAATGGATTCTCTGCAACAAGCTCGCCTTCACCACGCTGTAGCTTTTCCCTGGTTAACATGCAAAAATCAAATCCAAACGTCAACTAGCTCTGATACCACTTGATCCACCGGATCTTTTAATGACTTATGGTTGAGTTTTACTTTTGCATGCGTTAATTAACCATTTGAGAAAACTTAGTGAAGAATGAGGAAATAAGAGTAATTATAAAAGCCATATACACATTTACAGATCTGAAATGAAATAATAGACAACAAACCATAACACGCAGATTGATAACGGAGTTCGGCACAACTTTGCCTACGTCTCTGGGCCTTTTTCTCTGTGGGGGAGGCTTCTTTATTTCTGTTCAAAAGCTCAAAAGTACATCGCTGCAATGCCAAATGGTTACAAGACTGATCTGGTCATGTTCTTCCAGATCTCTAGAACCATGAAAAGAAAACGACACTCAAAACGGACATTCGGAGCTCCCAGAAATGATTCGACAACGTATCCTCCTCAAAAGCTTCTCTGCCTCAAATTGGCTTTGGCTTGGCTTCTCCTCAGCCTTATTCTGCTCTGAAATTCCTTCAATGCTATCCCTAGGCCTCAAACAGGCCTTGGTTATATATCTGGGAAGTTGGTTGCTCATCTCCAACTTCCTCCAAGAAGTTAGGCTCCAAAACTACCCAATAACTCCCAAAAACCATTAACAATAGGCTTAATTACAATTAAAACCCAAAAATTAGTTAGAAAACCCACTTTCTAACCATAATATGGGCGCTAGCCCCCTTCCCCTGGCGCGCGCTCCCTTTGAACGGTCACATGGGCTTCATAGGGCCAAGCGCTAGCCCAAAGGGCTAAGCGCTGGCCCCTGTCTCGCTAGCTCTCGGTTCTATTGGCTTTTGCATAGGCCCGTGGTCTCAACAAACAAACTCCCCGCGCACCTGTCAGGTCGGCTCCAGGTCCTGTGGTAACCTCCCGGGATCCGGGGGCTTACCCTGTCTGCTCGCACCTTTTATGTATGGTAACAGTCATATATTGTGGTCGTGCGGCGTCGAGGGTAAGGGCTAAGCCCCGGCCCTTTTCCCCGCGATTTAAAACTGGAACCAAACTTAAATCTTATTTCCACCGTATACATATTAAGAACTACCGGTTGGGTGGGTGGTTATCCCAGCCCTACCATTCCTTTGCGCTACAGGAGGTCGCGGGTTTGACCCCCGGCGACATAACCAATTTTACATAAACCGACGAACCAATCACTGGGTGCCACGTGGCAGCCCACGATTGGGCCATGTGGCACCCAATCATTTGACCAGAAAACTGCCACGTGTCGACATCTGATTGGACCACATGCTGCCACCTGTCGACCTCCGTACCACCACGTCAACCTTGCCACGTCATCGTCGTACTGTCTCGTCATTCTGCCACATCACCTGCTGACATCACACGTGCCACGTGTCACCCTTCCAGTGGTGACACGTGTCACCTCGGGATAGGTCCAACTGTATGCCCAAATGTCCAAATCTGCCTGCCACGTGTCACTACCTGGAGCCGCCATGTGTCGCCTATACGAACCTTCCACGTCAGTGTACGGACATGCCACGTCAGCATCCGTACGGACTGCACAGTCAGCAAATTTTTTTTGCCTGTTTGACTCTTCGGACAGAATGCGATATCTTCTCCATACGGAGCCCGTTTGACAAAGTAAATATACCACCGGAATCAGGAAGACGAGACGGACACAATGTCACTAGTTTCATCACATTCTGATCACTGTCATTTTGGGGCATTTTTCAAGCCCTGTCAGGCTTCTGGATCCGATTTTGGATCACTTAGGAAGCAATGGTCTCCATTGTGTTGAGTTCCCAAGGAAGAGGAGAAAGCATTTTCTGAATTTGAATCTTGGTGAGTTGTGTGTCTTGTTGGAGAAGTCGTGTTGCTTGGTATGTGGAAGACTGTCAAAAACCTGTTGTTGGAGGGTTTGAATATGTTCCACCAACCTGTTGTCTCTAGGTTTGATGGGGCATTGTGTAGGCACCATTGTAGGTGAAGAAACATTATCTTCTTTCTCTTCGAAAATATGTTTTTACTGGATAGAAGGTGTTGAGGCTGCAGTGCTTGTAGCGGTCTTTTGTGCATCCTTTAAACAGACTATGAAGAGGATGAATTTTGCAGTATGAGAGATTACCTCACGACATTTTTTTTGGGAAGCAGTAATCAGAACTACCTCTGGTATCCTATAGAGATGACCTCCCATAGTGATAATGGCACTACGAGTTCTATACTCATAGACAACATGACGTTTCCACATATATGGTTGGCCCATAACAACATCACAGACATCAAGAGGGGAAACATCACACACTACCTCATCCTTGAAGGGATGGATGCCATAGGAAATGTGGCACTGCTGGCTGACACGAAGATCTTGTCTCTGGTGAAGCCACCCGATGTTGTATGGTTGCGGGTGTGGTGTTGTTGACAACCCCAACTGTTTGACGACCTTAGCTAAGATGAGGTTGTCCTGGATATCGTTATCAACAATGAAATGAAATGGGGTCCCCTTCACCCACATTTGTGAATGGAAGAGGCACTCCCCCTCTTCAAGATCTATTGGTTCTTCTGGTTGAATTGTTGTGGTCACGACATTAGCAGTGGGGTCTACGTCGATGATCTATCTGTTTTTAATATTTTCTAGATCTGATTCTAAATTAGGGTCGACTCTGTGTCTTTGACCTCAGCCACCAATGACTGTTTCGATCGACATTCATCGGTGTTGTGCCAAGGTATTTTGTGGAAGTCACACCACTTCCCAGTGTCATTCTTCATCTTTCCTTTACATTTCTTGTCATGTGTCTTGGATTGGTTGTCTAGAGGCTATTGGTTAGGTTCACCTTTACCGTGCTTTGTTTGTTGCATATTTGCAAACCCGAATTCCCATTTGTTATAGTGCCTAAACTTCTCCTTGATTTTGATAGCATATCGATAGGCATCTCCCAATGATTAGATGTTTAGGAAATCCATTTCGGTTTGGATGTACCTATGCAGAGCCCCACGGTATTTCAGAACTAGATGCCACTCAGAGTATTTTATACCCATCTTGGTGCACAAGGTATGGACAGTATTTGTGAACTCCAGCACTGTTTGGCTCTTCTCTTTCCGCAGTGTGGTCTATCTCATGTATCAACCTTCATAGTTATCAACAGGATAGTATTTTTCTTTGATCGCATTAAAAAAAAAATACAAAGTGGGCTTGACCCCATATATTCCAGATTCATCTATGGAACTTTGCTCCCAGTAAGTTTCCCACCAATGTTTGACATGGGGGAGATCCTTGAGGAGTGTGAAGGTGATTTTTTCCCTGTCGGAAAAATTTTGAACAGAGAAATAACCTTTTAATAGATTTAACCATTTTTCTAGGGCATCCGCATCTATCTGACCTTGAAATATGGGAATATCAAAATTAACTTGTAACTTTAAGGGAGAGGTTCCTCCAAAATGGTTGCTTGATGAAGATGCACTTGTTGCTATCGACATACATTGAAGGATGTGTGCAAAAGTCTCCATCATTCCATCCCTCTGTCGCGTGAGAGCTTGCTCAAGCAACAGGTTAATAGAATCTTTTTCTCCACCGTTTTTCTTTTCTGCCACCATCGAGGGTTTCTTTGGCATGCGAGAGTGAATTTCCTCAAGAAAGACAAGATCGATACCCAATTGGCTATCCTCGGAACTCGTCGGGGACATGCGCTGAAAAATGATCAAGAGCATCCTGCTCTGATACCACTGATCCGGATTATTTTTGGTACAAAATGAAAGCATAGAAATTACAGTGAAATATTCATGAAAATTTCCAGAAACAGAGAAATACAACAATACTTGTTTTCTATTAATGAAATAATTGTAAAGAGACTGTAAAAATACAGAGTGCAAGACTCGCTAGAATGGTGGCAGCTTTATCTCTGAGAAGAGATGTGATGGGTACGCTCATTCGAAATAAGATGATTATTATGAGGCTATAAAGGCCTTTTTATGATAAACACGAACGGCAAATCCCTAGACATCCAAAAACCTAACCCTAGGAGATGAAACACCAAAAGTCATGTGGGCCTCGTTTGGGTAAGTTCATACATTAACTTCTTGGGGTCGTAACTTTTGCATACAATATCTATTTTAGGCAAGTGATAGCCCATTGGAAAGGTCTTTTTTAGAACTATGCATTATATTTTCAAACTCTGACTCCGTTTACACATTGACTGTGGCATGCCAAAAAAACATTGTTTAGGGCCCCAAAACGGCTCTGGAAGTACAGAAAGATGTGTTGACATGAAAACATATAAAATAATCTGGATGGATTAGGTGGGAGAACACCAATATCCACCTGGAAGATGTGTAGGGATTCTAAAAAACTTGGAAGTGTAGAACCCACAATTACAAAGAAGTACAAAAGAATGTGTTGAACTAAAAATTGACAAGAGGAGCCAGTTGGAAGAGGTGGGTGGCCACCAATATCCACTTGGAACACAAGAGGCTTCCCAAAATTTCTTCAAACTCCAACCAAAACCACCTTTGTGTCAAGCAAGGGCGGCATAGGGATGCCTAGTCTTGGCTAAACCATTGGGAAATAAAGGAAGAAATAATATTGTAGAATAAGGATAACGTTAAAAAGATTATTACATTTAAATTTAAGGAGAAATTGTGGCATGATAAAGAGTTAGAGGGGAAAAGAAAATTAAGATAATATAAGGAGGTGATTAACCCTAATCTATAAGATCAAAAAAATATTTGTGTTTTGACTAGTGTAGAGAAGAAAATCAACATTGCTAAAATAAGAACAAATTCTCATGAGCTCCATAGTGAAAATGGGCATTGCAAAATTCCCAAAATGTCATGGGATAAAAGAATCTATCATCTTTGTGACACTGAGAGGGTTGAAGATGAAAAACACTTCCTCTTAAAATGTCTAGCATATACCTAGATTAAATCTCAATTTCAAAATATTTTTCGGACTGCCAACCTTCCTAACCTTCTAACTTAACAAAACTATGGTGATATTGGAACACTTGTCTTAATTCTTTTCAATCACAAAAATAAAATTCTAAAAAAAACAAGCAATCCCTTATCTTCTCAAGGTCTGATAAATCACATTCGGTCCCGATGGATATTAATCACCATCATCATCATCATAGTGCACAATGCACTTAATTTTATAATTAAAATATTAAATCAACTTATATATTATTATTTTATTAACTTTTCTTTCACCATCCTACACTATGTCACCATTATATTACATTACACATCTCATTTATAATAAATTATATAAAACACATATTTTTTTTTTCAATAAAATAAATAATTTAAATATTTAACCTAAATTATAATATTAAATTATTTGTCACCATTATATTACATTACACATCTCATTTATAATAAATTATATAAAACACATATTTTCTTTTCGATAAAATAAAAAATTTAAATATTAAACTTAAATTATAATATTAAATTATTTTTTTAATAATATATTAAACAAATATTGATGAAAAAATTATTATTATTTTAAGAAAACTAAGATATTTTTTATAATTTGTTATAAAGGAAATGTGTAATGTGATATAGTAATGACATGGCATAACTTGAAAAAACTCAATAAACCATTATTAATGATAATAATAATAAATATTTAAATCAAACATTAATAATAATAATAATAATATATTTAAATAAAAAATTAATAATAATAGAATTATTTTTGATATTTTAATTTAATTTAATTGTAAAGTTAAGAAGTTAAAGGTGATGTACTTATATTTATATATTTAACTCTTATTTATGAACGATAGATTCCACTCCAATGTGAATATCATGTATTAAAGAAATTATAAATTATTAACAAAATAATAGTGGGAAATGGTAATTTGTGAACATGTAATTATGGATGAATGTAACTAAAATATGATTGTGGATGACTCGTATATATAAAAGTATATATACTAAAATGATGTTAATGTTATTCATTACCCATCATCATCCACTCTTGAGAAACTCTTGAGAAAGGACATTGGAATTATCGAGGATTCTCAAGTTTATGATCAGAATCCTTATGACATGACTTGTGCATTTATAAATGCCAGCAAAAAGTCATAAGCACAAATTCATAATAGTCCTAATATGTTAAGATATTTTTTTCTTTTTTAAAATAATAATATGTGGTTGTGTTTTCTATTAAGAGGTTACAAGTTTAAATCTAGAGGGGGTAGAGTATTTATATTTTTGTAGACTTTATCAGTCAAATCGTTGGACGGAGGGGACTCTTATACACCAATTTGGTGTCTGGCTTGGCCTACAAAGATATATATTTTAAGGTCAAGGCTAAGCCAGACACCAAATTGGTGTATAAGACCCGCCTCCACCCAACGATTTGATTGGTAAAATCTACAAAGATATAAATACCCTACCCCCTCTAAATTTGAACTTGTAACCTCTTAGGAAGAAACACAAACATATATATATATATAGCTCTTTATTTAGAAAAGTTGAAGGTATACATATAAATTTTTCATCAAAATAGATTGCATTTGTAGTGTTCTTGTTGCTTCCTTAGTAACTAAACCCAAATGAGATTGTACTAGTATAAATTGGAAATAATATAATAATCAAACGAAAGTGCACTTGTATAAAATTAAAATAATATAATAGTTATGGTTATACTTGGGGCACTCACATATTCAAGGGTTGAATGCACCTACTAATCCAAATAAATGAAGGAAGACATTATCCTAATCTAAATAAATAATAATCTAAATAATAATCCAAATAAATGAAGGAAGACATTATCCTTGAAAAACATCTTAAGTTGAAGTTGGTTGTTATATTGATAAAAGAAACTGGGATACATAATATAAATATAAGGAGAAACTTTTATTTATAACAATAAGATGCATAAACCTCAATCTTAAAATTATGTCACATATCTAGTATTTTATTATATAAAAGAGGTTTGTGTACACATATGGCCTTATTACAAATATACTACCTATATAGTGATTAGGTACACAACATGCCCTCCTCCTAATTTTGTTTCCCTCGATGTTTTAAGATACAACCAATGGAATGTACTTTGTAATGCAAGTGACATACATTTTTCAGTTGAGTCACTTAATAACTTGAATGACATACAAATTGCACCTTAAATTAATTTATAACTTAAATGACATACAATTTGCACATTAAATTAATTTATAACTTAAATGACATACAATTTGCACCTTAGAATTTAAAAGTCACTTTATAATTTAAGTGACATACAATTTACACCATATATCACTTTATAACTTGAAAGTCACTTTATAACATAGGTGACAAGAATTTTACAATAAAGTCACTTGGAAAATAGAGAGCAAGATTAAAATTATTGACCACTTATTACCAAAAGATATAACTTAAATAAGTCAGTTAAGGAAAAATTACATATGAAGCATAAGAAAAGAGAGGGATTTTATTTTTCCTTTTTTGTCTTGTAGACAAATAGGTTTGCATACTTCCCAATGCATGCTCCACCCTACTATTTTTATAGCTTCCATGTCCATCGTGCTCTCTTCAATTATGTCCTCCCTCTTAGCCCTTCCATTCATTCTACTCCCATGCGTTAAGCAATCTTCCACTTTAGCTTTCTTTGAGGATTAAATAGTCTCCAAAATGCCACAAACATTCCTCGAAACTCATATATTCCTATTAAGAAACCATGCACCATGCCCTATAACTATGACATTAACCACACTAACTTTACATTTTCGGCTCATGCAAGGAATACTCCCACTGCTCCATGCTTTTCACCTATTAGCACATAAATTTGTAGTAGCAAATTTGGTCATTTCGCAGCACCGGTGTATTAGGAGATTTCATAGTGCATCTTCCCTTATTACCATTATTTCATTTATGAAACTGGTGTCAGTCGATCTCATTGTTTTCAGCATCGATGTTTTAAAAGGAAATAATTGAGATTTGATCATTAAATTTGTCTAACTGTTTTATCAAAGATTTGAATTATACTCTTAGTTCGGACAAGCGTTGCAGAATCTGCTGCAGATTGGCTGGCAGAGGGAAATTGGAGATGATGATGATCCATTTTTTATGGTGATTAGTTTTTGCAAACTTGAATTGTTAATGAAATATTCTAATTGCACCTATTGGAGGCATATGCAATCTCATAATCCATCAACTAAGAATTTTTGTGTTTTTGAAGAGTTGTTGGATCACACAAAAAAACACAGAGATTTTGTAGCGCCTGGCGCTACAAAATCATCTACACAGATTGTTTTGTAGTTGTGCTACCAAATGTGCTACAGAATCACCTAGACAGACACAGAAAAGGCGCTACGGAATCACCTAGTCAAACATAAAAAAGGCGCTATGAAATCTGCAGAGCAGTTTTATAGGAGGGTGCTATAGAATTTCTTGTAGTGGTTACTGTTACAAATTTGATCATAAAACCAAAATGACGAAGTGGGTTTCTATGAAATTTTTGTGGAGTAATATGATATCCCTGTTGACTTGGTGACCAAATTCAGCCTGACCCAGTTTGGAATTTGAGAGAAACAATTAAAACACCAGTGCGTTGTGAAATGTGCTGCAATTTCTCTGTTTTGCATAGTTGATTGGATATTCACTTTGTTGGGAGGTTGTCACCTATCAAGGAGGGTTCAAATGGATTCTCATGGATGATTTATATGTCAAGGGACACCTTCACATAAGTTTTACCTCCATTAAATACCTCATGCAGTGAGGTGGAAACAATTTATTAATGACTTCCAACAATTTCCTAAAAATTAGCAGTTTGTTGGATTTTTGTCTCTTTGATTGTTGCCACCTATATCCAAGGCTTAGAATCCAATGAAAGAGATGGTATTCGACCTCATAAGGATATTTGGATGCTATTTTCTATTTAATAGAGGATGGAGCTCTTGGAGAGAGGTTGGATTCATGATCCAAGAGAGGAGAGAGCTAGAGGAGCAGTTTAGTTGCTCAATTGTAAGCCTGAGGGCCTGTTATAATTAGCATTTCTGCCATTAGAGGTTCATGAGAGTTGCTTATCAGACTTTGTGTTCTTTTTTATCATTTTATATTGTCATATTTATTGAATGGAATTGCAGGCATTGAATATCAATGGTAGTTCATGAGGCAGGAGATTCATGAGCTGCAAATGATTTGTAGTAATTTCCTCCTTTCATGATCTCTGTTCTAGTTATCTTTTAAGTTATTTTTGCAGAGAGTATATTTGCTTGATGATATTCTTCATTTTTTTATCTTTCTTATAACTCCATCCATAAATTATATCCCTTTTGGTCTGGTATGATCTTGAGTGCCTTTGATCTGTAGGATGTGTTGACTCCATGCCCAATGGAATGCTTCTGCTGACAGTTTATTTCCCTCTACCTTTCTTGCTCTTCCTTGTTGATCCACCCTTTTAAAATTGATTTAATTTTTCAGGCTCGGATGGTTGATGTAAAAGACCTTTTTAGTGATGTTAATGAAATAGAACCTACTCTGGTTTTGATGTATCAGATCTGCTGAAATCTTGTTTAATGGAAGTTAGCTTTCTTTTTTCCATCTTAATCTCTCTCACTCTAAAATTTTACTATCATTGAAGGATTCAAATGATATTTTGTAGCTATATGACAATGGATGTTTGATGTTTATACTGTTATAGATTTCTGAGAGTTTTGTTTGCTTGGATTTAAGAATTTCTTATATTTGAAGCATTTCTCTTCTTTTTCTACTGGCATAGCCTGAAGCTAGTGGTAGATTCACTTCATTTTCTTACTAAGTATTCCTCCTATCCACACTAATCCTCAAAACCATGATCTAAGTTAAAACAAGACCTCTTTTGTTGATGCACTTCATCTAGAATTTCATGTGTTTTGACATTGTTCAACTGAGTTCTATCCATTTGAAACAACATTTAAGAATTATCTCGTAAAATTTTTAATGGGTATTGGGCTTATCCTCTAGCAGTCCAAGGGTGATTCTCAGTGCTAATATTTTTGGCGCCATTGCGGGGGACGAATTTGAGCAGATTGAAAATATCCCTGGGAAGAAAGACATTGCACAACTCTAGCTTTAGATGGTGACTGAAGTTGGACACCTTCAAGACTACACATTCACCGTGGCGACTGCATTGTTCAGAATATGTTGGTGACTCCACTGGAATGAGACAAATTAAATGGCTATGGAGGCTATACTGGCCAGGAGGTTTTCCCCACTCAATTTCTCATCCATAGTTGGTTATCCACATCATGTGCCTCAAATTGATGAATGGAAAGATATGCTGCCCAAATTTTATGAAGGTGAGAATGATAGCTCTGTTAAGCATGTTCAAGAATTTCATGCTTTGATGAAGCATCTTGACATCCAACATGAAGACATACGTATGAATTTGTTTATGTACTCTCTTCAAGGAGATGTTCATATTTGGGATCAATATCTTGAAACTTCTAGCATTTATTCACTCAAAGAGTTTCATGCTGCTTTTAATATTCATTGTCAAAAGTTTTATTCCTCTGAGTTAATTTGTCATAGCTATTGTGAGGAGTATAAAGACTGTGTTCAGGATATAATTGATTCTGATGAAGGTTGTGAGGATGAAGAAGATTCCTTTGATGAGGAATCATCTCTTTCTCTTCCTTGTTCATCTACATCAGATGAAAATTTTGTTTGTTGCTCTTATGAAGAAAATGAAGAGGATATGTTTGTTCTTGAAACAGATGTATTTAGCAGCCCGACTTATGATGAAGAATTTGTTTCAAATACCGACCAAGAACAACCTATTTTTGATGAATATTTAGATGAAGAAGAGAAGATCCCTACATCACATTTTGTTGACTTAAGGATCAGCCAGCCGATGTATGATATCTATGAATAAGATTTTGATGAGGATATGAAGGAATTTCAAGACCATACTATAGATTATTTTTCTTCATTCATTAAGAAACAACATTGTGAGGAATTCAACCATCCTGGATCTGCAGACAACATCAAACAACCTATGACTAGTAGTGAAATCAGTCCGCAGCCATGTTTAGATTTGCAGATAGATGAAAGTGGCAACCTCCATGGGAAAGAGAATATGTCGAGAATATTTCATCTTCAATTGGAACAATATTAGGCTAAGGTATCTTTTTATTGTCACAATTTCACTTCTTCTTCTTTTCATGATCCGATTGCTATCTATATGGGGGAATTCATGGACTCAAGGTTTCAGTCTTCGTTTCATGATAAATCTAAAAATCAAACTTACAATCAAGTGTTGATTTTTGTTCTAGTCTTCATTTTGTTGAAACACATACAAAGAGTTTGGCTTGTTAATCAATTTCTTGTATGTCTTCATTGGAAGCATGATTTTACCTAATCTAGAGGAAGCATTTGGATAGAGTAGGAGTAGGAAGAATAAGGCTCGGTTCTCGAGCTGCTTGTTTGCAGTAATTTTGTTTTAAGTATGTGATATTCTCAGTTTCAAATAAAGAATGAAGGTGCTCTCAGGCATACAGGTTTCCTGGAAAATGATGAAGATGGATAAGGCCACTGGTATACAAGTTCTTGGAAGCTCGCAGGAGGCGTGCCATCCCCCATGGAGCCAAATGTTAGCACATAAATTTGCAGTAGCAAATTTGGTCATTTCGCAGCACCGGTGTATTAGAAGATTTCGTAGTGCATCTTGAGTGCATCTTCCCTCATTACCATTATTGCATTTATGAAACTGGTGTCAGTCGATCTCATTGTTTTCAGCATCCATGTTTTAAAAGGAAATAATTGATATTTGGTCATTAAAGTTGTCTAATTGTTTTATCAAAGATTTGAATTATGCTCCTAGTTCAGACAGGTGGTGCGAAATTTGTTGCAGATTGGATGGTAGAGGGAAATTGAAGATGATGATGATCGATTTTTTATGGTGATTATTTTTTGCAAACTTGAAGTGTTAAGGAAATATTCTAATTGCACCTATTGGAGGCATCTACAATCTCATAATCCATCAACTATTTTTTTTGTGTTTTTGAAGAGTTGTTGCATCACACAAATATTTCATAGCGCCTCGCGCTACAGAATCATATACATAGATTGTTCTATAGTTTCTCTATGAAAGGAGCTATCAAAACACCTAGTCAGACACAGAAAAGGCACTACGGAATTTCATGTAGTGGTTACTGTTACAAATTTGATCATAAAACCAAAACGACGAAGTGGGTTTCTATGAAATTGTTTTTGGAGGAAGATGATATCCCTATTGACTTGGTGACCAAATTTTCGCCTGACCCAGTTTGGAATTTGAGAGAAACAATTAAAACACCAGTGCATTGCGAAATGTGCTGCAATTTCTCTATTTTGCATAGCTGATTGGATATTCGCCTTGTTGGGAGGTTGGGAAAGGAGGGTTTGAATGTATTCTCATGGATCATATATATGTCAAGGGACACCTAGACCTAAGTTTTAGCTCCATTAAAGACCTCATGCAGTGAGGTGGAAACAATTTATTAATGACTTCCAACAATTTCCTAAAAATTAGTAGTTTATTGGATTTTTGTCTCTTTGGTTGTTGCCACCTATCTCCAAGGCTTAGAATCTAATGAAATATATGGGATTCGACCTCCTAAGGATATTTGGATGCTATTTTCTATTTAATATAGGATGGATCTCTTGGAGAGAGGTTGGATTCATGATCCAAGAGAGGAGAGAGCTAGAGGAGTAGTTTTGTTGCTCAATTGTAAGCCTGAGGGCCTGTTGTAATTAACATTTCTGCCATTAGATATTCATGAGAGTTTCTTATCAGAATTTGTGTTCTTTGTTATAATTTTATCTTGTCATATTTCTTGAATCGAATTGTAGGCATTGAATATCAATGGTTTTTCATGAGGAAGGAGATTCATGAGCTGCAAATGATTTGTAGTAATTGCCTCCTTTCATGATCTATGTTCTAGTTATCTTTTAAGTCATTTTTGCAGAGAGGATATTTTCTTGATGATATTCTTATTTTTTTTATCTTTATTATACCTCCATCCATAAATTATATCCCTTTTGGCCTGGTATGAGCTTGAGTGCCTTTGATCTTGTAGGATGTGTTGACTCCATGCCCAATGGAATGCTTTTGTTAACAGTTTGTTTCCCTCTACCTTTCTTGCTCTTCCTTGTTGATCCACCCTTTGAAAATTGATTTAATTTTTCAGGCTCAAGTGGTTGATGTAAAATACCTTTTTAGTGATGTTAATGAAACAAAGCCTACTATGGTTTTGATGTATCAGATATGATGAAATCTTGTTTGATGGAAGTTAGCTTTCTTTTTTCCATCTTAATCTCTCCCACTCTGAAATTTTACTGTCATTGAAGGATTGAAATGATGTTTGGTAGTTGTATGACAATGGATGTTTGATTTTTATACTGTTATAGCTTTCTTAGAGTTTTGTTTGCTTGGATTTAATAAGTTCTTTTATCTGAAGCATTTCTCTTCTTTGTCTACTGGCATAGCTTGAAGCTAGTGGTAGATTCACTTCATTTTCTTACTAAGTATTCCTCCTATCCACACTAATCCTCAAAACCATGACCTAAGTTAAAACAATACCTCTTTTTTTGATGCAATTCATCCAGGATTTCCTATGTTTTGAAATTGTTGAACTGAGTTCTATCCATTTGAAACCACATTTAAGACTTACCTCATAAAATTTTTAATGGGTACCAGGCTTATCCTCTAATAGTCTGAGGGTGATTCTCAGTACTAACACCACCCATGGCCATTGATGTGGAAAATATCTAATAAATCTACTTGTTGAACACCATAAATGACAACCATGTTACAATTTTCCTTTGCCTCCGACTTCCCATACACACAATAGTTTGTTGGTGTAAGATCTAGGTTTTCAAAATTTTCCTCTTTCTTGAAAACTTCTTATTCCTCAACCTCATGGGTCATTCCTTCGTCTTTGGATTTTTCTTCAAAAATATATGCATCCCAATAGGTTGCAGATACTTCATCACTATCCCTTATATATTCATCCAAAACGACATATGGCATTTCCTTGTTTGTAAAATCTTCATAACACTATTGAAACATGTTTAATCCATGGGCCCTTTTCCCTCCAACTATAGTTCCAATGTCTCTCGCATTTATAGTTGCAATGTGTCTCTCATTTCTTTGACAAAGATATTTAAGTTATCTTGAATCTTGATCATGATTATGAATTGATAGTAACTTTTCATCATATTATCCTCTCTTTTTTTATAAGAACTAACACACAACACCAATGAATCTAGATTGAAGCTCTAGTACCACTTGTTGCATTCCCATTGATCAATATTTTTGGTCAATTAGTGCTTTTCATTTTAGTTACTCTTAGGTTTTTTCTTACTCTTTTTATAGCTTATTTTCTTTACCTTTCTTTTCCCATACCAGAAATTCCAATCACTTAGTCATTTTTTTCGAATTATACAGAGTAGGCCAACACAAATATCAAATCTTCATGTCTATAAGCCCATGGTACCATAGGTCCGCATTCCCATTATTGACTTTTCTCATATTTTACTGTCGACTACCTTTTTGTTTCACTTCCATATTTTATACTTAGTCATTTTTGAAATTGCACATGCGGAACTGCATAGAAATTGTTAAACCTTTTTTAATTTCCCAGCTCCATAACCTCACACTCATCAAAACACTTTAATTTTTTTCCTTTCTCGTTTCCTTTAGGTACTTAGTAAAATTCAATAAATGTGGATGTGGAGCTACGTACCATCCCTCAAATATTTATTAGGTATTCATGTCCACAAGTTCATAGGTCTGCACATCTACACGTCTGCAAGTCTGCATCTCTCTCAAAACTTAACCATATTCTCTTTCCCAATGTGGACCTCGTCACCCTTTCCCGAAGATTGCTCACAAACATTTAGGTCTGCAACCCCTCAACTTCACATTTTCGTGTTATACACTTAGCACTTCCCATACATCATCTCACACCTTCATACTTAACACTTTTCTTCCATCATACCATCACATTATCACTTCCTGTCATATTTATTACCCCTTCCACATCATCTGCCACTTGTAAAATCATAATGTTGTTATTAATGCATAATACATCGATTAAGGGTTGCAATAAATACAAGTCCCATGACAACTGATGACATTTAAAGCATGATTTATGATTGATTGAGTTACCAAGGAAGTACGTGGTGGAATTTAATAAAATTAAATTAAAAACCTATAAGTATCAATAGTAGCACCACCTTTGTAAAAATCAGAAAATATTTCAAGTAAGAAGAAGGAAGTGTTTTGTGGAGATACAGTAAACAAATTGGGTCATGAAGATCAACAATTCCAGTGGTCCAGGGAATATAAGTACTACAAGTCTCTTTCTCCAGCTGAGAAGAAGATGAACGTAATCTGGACCTTAGGAATAACATTAGCAGGATGTGTTTTGGAGGTAACTAACATGAAAGAGATTGTTTAATGGTGCACAGATAAAAAAATTATGAACGAAGAATAATTCAAATGCAAGGTCATCAACCCATTTCTCTATCTCCTTCAATTTTTTCTAAAATGATATGACTCTTTGTACCAACTATGCAGTTCAAGAGCGAGGAAGTTGATGAATTTATGAAGCAGCATAAGGGAGGAAACATATTTCTGAGAAACTATTTGGAAGATCCAACTTTTAACCCTGGTACCTCCAAAATTGAGGTAAATTCGCTAGAATACCCATATAGAGAATTTGCTTGGCTATTTTCCCGCATTATCGGTTTGTAATCTACTATGTTTGTACCAAGAAATGTTATATATGCTATGCATAATTCCCTGCATGAAAAAGTTACCATCGATTGGGGTTATCTCATTTCAAGTGAAATTTCCTTCCATCTAAATAACCTAAAAAAGACTCAAAAGTTCTATATGACTTCATACCTCATTTTCGCCATTGCTTATGGCCATGTTTTTTAAGATTTGGCTCGAGAAAAATATGTGTATTTTAATTTAGAACCAATCTATGCATGGTATTCAATTTTTTATAGACACAAATCCCAATACGTTTTCTACCCTGTTCACAACAATTTCATCTCAGAGTTCAAAAAGTTAATATTTGGACAAAACAAATCAAGGCTATCCTTGGAAGCCACTTCCTTTCTCGTTGGAAAAAGGATTTATGAGTTATTTGAAGAATTAATTGTAATCATAATATTTGGTAGTAAGGAGAAGCCTTTCCTTTTACCATTCTATACATCAAATAAACTCTTTGTTGGAGTAGTATGCAGACAATACAAGACTCGGGATCACTTCTTCCATGACAAGTGGAAAAGACAATTTATACCCCTACCATGGAAAATTGGGAATTACATTGTTAAACACATAACTCACCTAAATGAATTGGCGGGACATCGTGAACAGGTTGGGTTGAAGGAAGCAAAAAAAATTGAGAGTTTTTGATCCAGAAAAAAAAATTCACTACACATATGCAGTTAGTGGGGTATTTCTCACACTTCATCAAAATTGAACAATTTCAAGAAGGTGGCAGAGATAACTTGGATCTCTAGGAATTATTGGCCTACCAAAATTCAAACGATACAAGAGAAGTAAATAATACAAATGAAGGACATAGAAAACATGGAAAACAAACAACAAATCAAAACCCCAATTCACCAACAACGTCTCAAAGAAGCACTCCATCAAGAATGAAGAGAAAAACCAGTGGAATGGATACTAGAAAAACATCAATTGGAGGCTTAGATGACCGTGGAGATAAAACCCCACCTAGGAAAAGTCACGAGAAAACACATATTGCATACACTCTTGTAAAGAGAAAAAAATATATATCATTAGTGGAAATAAATGCACCGTAAGTCCAGGAAATTCCTCGTGCAATGGACATGGATGAGCTCATTGAAGAACCTGACTGGTCTGTGCAGAGACTGTTAGAGACAATATAAATTGTTGATGATATGATGACCCGAGATACTGAAATATTTGAAGAGGAATTTGTCACTCTGCACCACGCAACATACAATCATGAAACCAAGAAACTGTTGTTGGAAAAATTTAATACCAAGAATAAAAATTCATAAGAACGATAGAAATCCTCGATTGACTTAGATAGAGTAGCACCATACAAAATTGTAGACTTTCATGGAGATACTGGAGATGCATTAAGACAATCTGTTGAAAAAATGGAAAAACAGAATTCAGAGTTAAAGAAAAGGATAAAAGAGTTAGAAGTTTCTTTGGTACCAGGATCATTGTTTCTGGAACCCTTGAGTTTTATTCAACCCACACTTGAGTTAGAGGATATCCCAGAAAGAAGTACAAAATATGAAGGCTTGTCAAGTTTATTGCAAGATGTAATAAAATATGTTGGTGATTCCATACAAAAAAGGATTGATATAATTCAAGAGATTTGGGAGCTTTCCCAAAGTATTGCTAGTTTTTCTTCTAGGATACAAAATTTCAAAGAATATTTACAAAAGGATTTGGAAAACAATGAAGGATTTTTCAAGGAAGATGTAAACACCTTTTCAGCTAAAGTCTCAAGTTTAAATGAAGCCCAAAGAAAGGAACAAAAACTTCCTTTACCTTACCTTATGAAGCATATTAATGCATGTTGGTTAAGGATAATTAAAGAGTGAAGGGAAATGATAAATGAAATTGAGGCCCTAAGGAATAGAAAGAGTGATTTATTTCTTAAACTTGTTAGTCTTACCAAGGAATTAGATGGTCCCAATTTATTGATGGATACCATGATCTTAACCAAAGAATATTTAATGGGACAACTTAAAGCACTAAAAGTTTCTTGGGCTAATGAATTTAACAAAACCATAGAATTTTCTGATGATGAAGTTGAAAAATGGTTAGTTCGGTATATCAACAGGAATGATGAGGTGGATGACATATTTCATAATTCGGAGCTAGATCTGAGGGAATTTGAAAATCAGTTATTTGATATTAAAACTGAACATGAAATTGTTGTAGCACCTTTAAGAGAGTACATTGAGGAATGGTTGAAAAAGGAATTAATCAAAATTACTGAACCAGAAAATCAAGAATCAGTTACTACAACTATGCCACCTCAACCACAACATGTACCTATAAAGGATCCAAATGCAAGAAAGTAAAGGTTACAATATATCTCCATCATAGTCTATTCACTTTATGGTCCGTGGGAGCCCAATCCCAGTCCCTTCGAAGGGTGAATGTATTTTATTTTATTTAAAGACATTTACCTTTGTATTTAAAGACTCATTATTATTTTTTGAGACTCCAAGAGAGCTTCTCAGGATATTTGCATTACTGCATTCTCAAAGAATTTGATCAAAAGCTTTAGTTTCCAAATGTTTTATCTATCATAATATTTTTGGTGCTTTGTGGAATGATAATTTAAAGCTCTCTTTTATTTGCGGTCCATTTTCTGTTCTTTCTATTTTTGGTATTGTTAAATATTATGATGAATGTTGTGATGGATATATCAATCCTTTATATTCTTTATGCATCTTATCTATTCACGTTGTAAATATTGTACATATGAGTTTATTTTAAAATACATGGTCCCAAATCTCAGGTGTTGTTTTCTTTGAATGTGAATCTAAATATTAAGGTTGGTCCTTCTCAAATTTTTTTTTTTTTTCATGGAATTATAAGAACAAGAGGAGTGCCACCTCTCTAAAAATGCAATGGATTCATATCCTTGTGAGGTTGACCTTAAAACCGTAAAACAAACTTTTAGATTAACAATTCCTAGTACCAAAATGGGATTGCACTTGCATAAATTGAAAATAACATAACAACAACAATAATATTGGAGATACTTGCACACCCAAGCATTGAATAGCACTTGCTAATTCAAATAAATAGGGGAAGAAATATCCATGAATAAAAGATTGAAGTTGGTTGTTATATTGATAAAAGATAATAAATAGGGGAAGAAATATCCATGAATAAAAGATTGAAGTTGGTTGTTATATTGATAAAAGATAATGATGCATATAAGATAGGGGCGACTCATGTTTACAGTAATAAGATACATAAATCCTAACCCTAAGCGTATGTGTATCTATACAATTATAAGATAAAAGAATCATGTGTACACATATGACCTTATTTCAAATATACTATTTAATGGTGATTAGATAAACAACAATCACTTTTAACCCCTCCATTCTATATATGACTTTAATCACCATTAACCTCCTTACCTTATGGTTAGGAACTTTTAACAAATTATTTATGACTAGGAACTTTTAACAAATTATTTATGACTAGACACTTTAAACCCTCTTAACTTATGGTTAAACACCTCCAAAAATAAATTTATGATCATATACCATACTCCTCCAATATAAAAGGGAATCTATTTCTATTAGAACCCTTAATGGAGTGGACCAAACAATTAAGAAAAACAAAAATTTCCAAAAAAATGCTTATGTCCTAAATATATCATCCAAATCCAACTTTATTATGATTTCATCTATTTAAACAAGGTTGTGATGGCAAAGGCAGCCCCCTACTGGGTTGAATTGGGAATAAATGCACATGGAAGGGGGGAAAGTAGCGGAGGAAAATGGAAACTACAACACAGGTGGTATTCATGCAGTAAACGACATGTGGCCTCTAGAGCCCCATTTAGTTTTTGAAAGTATATAATCCATCTTTCTTTTACTTTTTACCAGTAGTCTGACTTGCTATGTTCTAAATTTGGGTTCCTATTTTGCATGTTTTATCTCTTCAATGTATTTATGAAATTAATACATAATGATTTATGTATACTTCAAAATGGTTAGAGTTAATTTCACAATTTCTATATATCATCCGATTGTGTGTCTCTATATGTGCCATGACAAATAAAGTTATATGGATAGAACGAGAAAAAGATATGCATGAGAAAAATATAAAACACAAAAGACACATATAAAGTTACATTCAAATTAAATATACACAATTTTTTGACATTCAACTTAGTTGAAGATAAAAAATTTCCGAAAGCATTAAATATAAAAGGAGATAAACATAGTTTTATTTGAAATATACTCAAAAATATTGTTTGTTACATTATTCCTCGAAATTTAAATGTGTTTGTCATATAGATCGGGATTAGCTCCCTGCCACCATAAGAGAAATATGTACAATAAATAGAACTATGGAAAGAATAAGTATGACAGAGAGAGAAAGACCGAAAAAGAAGAAATTGAAGGTATCGCCTTTGGCTAGACATTTCTATTTAAAAATATGGAATAACTAGATTGATAAACAAAGCAAGATGTGATCAAAAGATAGAATTACAAAGTAGATGGTACATATCGCCTTTGATATTTTCTTTGTTGATGCCTTTTTATCGTTGTCGTCGACGGCTACTGGAATCATGCCAATTGTTTGTTTCCCTTCATCTAAGGACTGGGCTTCCATTTCCCTTTTTGGATTCCATTGTTCAATGTAGCCTCCTGAGCAAATAAGCATTGATCTCATCCCATATTTTTTATGTTGAAAAGTTCCTTTCTAATTATCTTAGATCGATAGATAGATTGCATAATGTGAGCCCGGACCAATTTCTTCTGTTTATTTTAGACCGGCTAGTCGACTAGCCAGCTTCCTCCATACCGCCATTCCCACCATATTCAAGGATGTTTTGAAATTTTCCAAAGACAACCCTTAAAAATATAAACTTATTTATCGAAAGGCTTTAGTTAAGGGTAAGCATTGAGAATAAATTTTAGGTCTTGGACCTCATTGGTCCTTTCGACTAAGTCTATTTCTATGAGATTTATTAATTATTTTTTCTTTGATATGGCTTGTCTTCACGTTTGATTGATAATGAGATGCGTGTTCTTCACTTTCTTCCAACATGCATTTAATTGAGTAATCCGGTTTTTGGAAGGGATATCTTCTTGTCTTCTTCTCGTATTTGTCATGTTGTTGACATGGATGCTAAAAGGGATGACCGTGTCTAAATAAAAACGCTTCTTCATTTTTAAATCCACCTGCAAATGTTCATGCTAAGCATGTGCCCTCGTTCCAAGAGAAACCATACTTTGTGATGTTTATGAGGCCTGAGTAATTGGCTCCATTATTTTCTTGATAACCTCTCCACATAGCCTCTACACCATGCGAGGAGGATGGAGGATCCTCCTCGCATCGTGTAGAGGCTGGAGGATCCTTTTAACTTGGCTGGGTGGCAGACATGGCTATTGCAAAAGTATTGGAAAGCAATGCCATAAGAATCAAAGCCTCTTCCAATAGCTTGACTCGTCCTCAACCGCATTCTCAATCTCACGCCTCTAATGGAATCATCGAGCATCTCCCAGCTTCTGAAGTCGAGATTTTGCATGACCATGTTCCCTAAGGTTAATCTTTGAACGATTTCCCTTTCTTATTTTTACATCTCTTTTCAATAATTAATTTTTTAGACTCACTGTAAAAAAAAACAACACTCGTATCATTTAAGGATTCATCTTCGCTGCAATTTGGTCTCGCTTATTTCCATTACGACTATGCTCATCAAGGCCTCCAAGTTGATCAAGTTTGCGTAATACGCCATCCAAATCCGGCCCCAAGTTCCATGTTCTAAATCCCACCGAAGCTCTTTCGCTTGCTCTACAATTTTTTTCTCTTCTTCTTCATGGGAAGCTTGTGAGAACTATCAATTTTAGTGTGAAGAGGGTTGTTATCTTCTCCTCCGCTTGAAGAATTAAGGGTTTTTTCATCAAGTGTGGTCCTCGAGCCATGTCTGGATGTCATACCTTGGGAGTGGAATTGGGATTTAACACCTTTCCTCACCGCAGGCCTTTTGGCGGTTTCATGTACAATCTGGTGCTTTGAATGTCTAGGGTCGTCACTTTCTACAGGAGGTTACCGCTGTTCCTTGTTTTCACTGTGAGTCTCTAGAAAAAGAATTAACTAAACTAACTGCAAGTAAATGTTTTAAAAAAAGTCCATTAGGGTCAAACCCTCTGGCCTTTCATCATATCTTAGGTTCAAATTGTTGAAATGGGCTGCTTAATTCATCAATTTTGTTGATGTTCCTCAACATGAAGTCCCTGACTTTCCAAGGTAGAGGAATTAATTATTTTTTTCTCATCTCATGGAATAGATCCAACTAGTAGTTGTATCAGCTTTTGCTATTTATGTGTAACAAACATTTTATCCTGTAATGTGACATGGAAGGAAAGAAGGATTTTCCTTGGAGCCAAAAAACTCTTATGACACCGCACTTCCATTTGTTCAAGTGCCCCTTCCTATCCAAAAAAGTTGGCTGCCCTGGCCAAAACATGGGAGCATCCTTTCCCAATAATAAAACTTTCAGAAAACTTAGACAAAGTCATTAAAAAACTCATAGTGCAAAACAATGGGAGGCCTTGTGCCTCCATAAGGCCTAGTACCATAAGGTTATCAATAAATTCCCAATTTACCTTCTTGACAATACACCTTTGGAATCTGACAACAATGCGCTATCAAATGAATTCAAGTAGTATGACATATAAAATTTGTTCTCCTTTTGAAGCTTGATAATTGGGAACAGATTTCACTGAAATTAGCTTCCCTAATAAAAATGGCTTGTTCCTTGATCAGAATATAAAATATAAAGAACCATGTGGGAAATACTTTCTTTGGATTCTTGTCCTATTATTCTTGTAAACAACTGTGCAATTTCTCGACATGGATTTATAAATGAACTAACCTCGAAGCTTGAAATATCTTCAGGAACTAGAAGCGTTTGGTCTCCAGAACTCGAAAGAGGTCCAACCTGCTATTATGCTTTTTAGGAACTACTTGGAGTCTTCTCCTCTAAACGGCCAATGTTGGTTCTGACAATATTAACATCTAGCGAAGAACTGAGGTGACAAAGAAAAGGAGAGTGGTCCCAGAGTGGAATAATTCTTTTCTCTAAAATAAATTTATCAGCTATCTAAGATACCAACCTTACTAAAAACTTCAGGGACATACTCGCATTTGAAAGCAATCTCATAGGTCCAAATTATTTCATTTTGGGCGGAAGGGGATAAGTAGTAAGAATATTCCTGTAATTAATCGAATTTTTGGTTCTCATGCTCAATATGTTCATCAGAGATCTCCACAAACTCGCGTCGAAGTTGGTGCCATAAGTTTATGAGAACATTTGTTTTCCGCACGATGCTTCTTCTGAAAATGAACAATTAGGGATACCATAACCCTCCACAAAATGTTGGTTCCTACCGCGCGGTGAATGGGAAATATCCTCGAAGCCTTCGGCTCATTAATGACAATATATATTGGTGTTGATGATGAGTTGTTAGTAGTAAAGATTATTTATTGCATACTTAGAAGTGCGAAGGTGGTGGGTATGACGAAGAGAAATTAAGGATTGGAGGTTTCGAGAACGTCTCAAACCGACGACGCGCATCTAACAAAAATTCCACAGCTGATGTTTGAAATTAACATTGGGAAGGGATACCAAAAGCCTCCACAAATATTGGTTTATTGCGCATTAATATGAGATCTCCTCGAGCCTTTCGTCAATGAATGACAATTTTGTATGGTTCTGTACTATGAGTTGTTAGAATTAAAGATTACTAATTGGAATATTTAGAAATAAGACCATATATATATATATATATATATAATAATGCTTTTATAAACATTTTTTATTATAAACAAGTGCCAAGGTGATGGTAACGTGGAAGAGCAAGTAAGGAATGGCCAAGTAATGAAAAAGTGGTCGGACGAGCTTCAAGATAGGGTTACAGGGATACTCGGAGAGGTGAGGGGTCGATGGTCAAATTGTATGTCTCGGAAATTTTGATCGAAAATGCGAAACGGAAGAGGGTGCATGATGGGAAAATCCACGGCCGGTTTTGCATATTTTTGAATCTCGTGTTCTTGCGTGTCACAGTAACAATGGAAGGGAAATTCGAGCCCGGCCTCGTCTCGAAACTGCACAGAAAAAGTGTTCAAGAATGGAATAGGAAATGGTCGCATCGTGACTCGCTTTCAAAAATAAGGATCGGAGGTTTCGCGAACGCCACCTCGACAACATGAATGTTCCAATTTCATGATGTTTGAAATTAACACTGGAAGGGATAGTATAACCTCCGCAAATCTTGGTTTAATGTGCGATTAATGGGAGATCTCTGAGCCTTTCAAGCCATCCATGACAATTTTACAAGCTCCATGATGAGTCGTTAGAATTAAAGCTTACTAATTGCATATTTAGAAATAAAGGTCTCATATATATATGTGTGTGTGTGTGTGTGTGTGTGTGTGTGTGTGTGTGTATGTATATGTATATGTATATATATAATGTTTATAAACATTTTAATTATAAACAAGTGCTAAGGTGACGGGGACTCGTGGGAAGAGCAAGTAAGGAATGGGTAAGTATGAAAATAGGGTTGATGGGATTCAAAATAGGTTACAGGGGATACTGTGAGAGGTGAGGCCTCGACGGTCAAATTGTGTGTCTCGGGAATTTTGAGTGCAAAACGCGGAAAATGGAAGAGGGCATGATGGGGCACTCCAACGCCTAGCTTGTATATTTGCATTCGAAAGTGTTGTTTTGAGGTCATGGAACATTGGAAGGGAAATATTGAGCCCGACTGTCCGGGAACCCACAATCAAAAAAAATGGCTAAGTATAGAATAAGGAAACCACAAATAACTCGCTACTATATTGAAATTTGTAATAGATATCCCATTACCTCGAAAGATCTTTTATGCATGTATATCACATAAATTGGTGCTGTTTTCAGGTCGTGGAACAATGCAAGGTAAATCTTGAGCCCTCCTTTCTGGGAACTCCGTACAAAAAAGTGGGTAAGTATGGAATAGGAAACGGTCCAAGGGACTCGTTTTCTTTAATATATTGAAATTTGTAATAGATATCCATTACCCAGCAAGATTTTTTCTGCATGTTTATGGACAAGTTGTGTAGGGATAGTCAGTTTGACTGTCTCCTCGAGGCTTTTTACTCATTAATGACAATTTTCGTGGTATAATAATGTTTTTATAAATAATTTATTTTTTTTATTGTAAACATGACTTTATATATATATATATATATATATATATATATATATATATATATATATATATAAGTATGAAAAGTGGCCGGACGGTTCAAAGTAGGTTTACAAGGGATACTCGAGAGAGAAGAACCTCGACGCTCAAATTGCATGTCTTACTATATGTGTGTGTGTGTGTGTGTGTTTATAAACACTTTTTTATTATAAAAAAGTGCAAAGGTAGGGGACAGTGGAAGAGCAAGTAAGGAATAGACAAGTATGAAAGTGGTTGGACTCTAAAATAGGGTTACAAGGGATACTCAAGAAAGGTGAGGGCCCAATGGTCAAATTCTATGTATCAAAATTTTTTGAGTGAAAAAATATGTGAAATGAAAGACTAGATGATGAGTAAGTCCAAATGCTGAAGCATCGTGGAATTCAAGGTGTTGTTTGCAGGTCTCTAAACAATGGAAGCGCAATCTTGAGTCTCATTTCTTTCCTGAACCCTCAGAATTGAAAAAAGATGATACATGGAATAAGGAGACGGTCAATGGACTTGTAATTCTGTAATAGATATCCCATTACCGCAATATCTTTCAGATGTTTCTACACAAGTTGTGTAGGGATACTGGCCAGACTCCCCGAGGCCTCCTTTACCCTACACGACAATACTATGATAATACCAAGCTTTTATAAACAAATTTTATTACAAATAATATTCTTGAGTAACATATATATATATATATATATATATATATATATATATATATATATATATATATATAGAAGTATGAAAAGTGGTGGGATGGGCTTCAAAGTAGGATTACAAGGGATAATTCGTGAGAGAGGTGAGGGCTCGATGATCAAATTGTATGTCTTTATATATACATATATAATAATATATACTCTCTCTCTCTCTCTCTAGTATATATATATATATATATATATATATATAATGTTTTACAAAAAATAAAAAATTTACAAACAAGCATGAAGGTGGCGGGATAGGGAAGAGTGAAGTAAAGGAAATCCCACCAAGCATGAAAAGCGGTTGGACGAGCTTTAAAATAAGTTTGGAAGGGATACTCGAGAGAGGCAAGGGCATGACAGTCAACTTGTATGTCTCAAAAATTTTGGAGTGAAAGTCGCGAAAAACGGAAGAGGGCATGATGGGGCAATCCAAAGGTTAGTTTGTATATCACAAAATTCTAGGTGATGTTTTTAGACAAGTTGTGTAGGGATAGTCAAAGGTGACTGTCTCCTCAAGTATTTTAGTCATCAATGAAAATATTTACAATTGTTGCATGGTGATTTTTTAGCATTAAACCTCAGTTTATCCATACTTGGAAAGAAGTGCTAAGGTGGCTGCATAGGAAACAAATTCATTAGAATTGGATATTTTCTCAACTCCAACCCGGGAGAGACTGAAAGAGATTCCAAGAAATGGCTAAGTATGGAGATTTAATGGACAGGGCTCAAAATGGGGTGACAATAGTTCTGGGCGAGATGTGTGAGGACCTCGGCGACGTTCTGTGGTGGTCTCCATTAACCTGGAGGAAAACCGTGTAAATCACTAAGAGGGTATGCGACGGAGTCCGGCAATAAATTTGTATATCGCAGAAGTTCGTGTGTTTTTTGCAGGCCATGAAATAATGGAAATGCAATCTAGAGCACACCTTCCCAGGAATTCATGATTGGAAAAGTGGCTAGGTATGGAATGGGGAAGCAGCTGATTGGAGTCACAATATAAAAGCAATAAGTAAATGTGAACCCGTGGAGTCCGCCTAACCACGCAGCTAGAAATTTTGGAAAACGACTAAGTAAATCCAGAAGAGAAAGTAGAGGGGAAAAAGAAATGGGAATTTGGTTAAATATAGAAGAGGAAAAATAAGTGGGCTACTATATTCAAATCTGTAATAGATATCTCATTTCCTGAAAGATCTTTTGCATGTTTCGAGAAGTTGTATACCTCTATTGTATATACTTGGAAAGAAGGCGTGAAGGTGGCGTGCATAGGAAACATTGACTCAGGGAATTGAAATTTCCTTAACCCAAGAAACCCGAATACCCAAAGAGATTCCAAGAAATGGCCAAGTGTAGAAAGCAAATGAGGGGCTTCAAAATAGGGTGGAAAGGGTTCCCGAGGAGAATGAGGCCCCTCGGGACAACAAATTGTATGTCTCAAACTTTTGAGTGCAAACTATGTAAAATTTAAAGAGGGGATGATGGATTTTGAGGTCAATTTGTATATTGCGGAAGCCCGAGTGTTGTTTGAAGGTCAGTGAAAAATGGAAGTGCAATTTAGAGACTTCCTGTGCGGGAACCCATGATCGAAAAAAGTGGCTAGAGGTATGGAAATGGGAAGTGCTCGTTCGGAATTGTGATATAAAAGCATGAATGAAAATGTGAACCTGCGGTGGAGTCCGGGCCAACCCTCACAGCAAGACATTTTTGGAAAAATGAACAAGTAACCAGAAACGAAAAGTAGAGGGGAAAAAGAAAGGGGAATGGCTGGGGTGCATAGAGGGAAAAGAAGGGGATAAAGAGAGGGAAAATAGAAAAGTAGAGGGAAATTTTCCGTAAGTGGGAATTGGTCTCAAACAAGCCATTGTTGCAAAACCATCATTTTCTAGTCCAATATTTCCATCCACTTACTCGCTTTCTATTGTGATTTTACCATTAAAAAGCAAGTTGGAGTTACTTCCACACACACCTAGGATTTATTCTAAGGATTTCCATTTGTTTATTAGTCATGCAATTATTATCCAAGCTCGAGAAGTTTTAGGGAGAATATTCCTCTAGGCGAATATTCTAGTTCACACTTCAGCTTCTTGACTAGTTGAGTTGAGTTTAGATGTTGCATTGGGATCATCACCATGCTAATTAGACCCTTTCCTTGGTATCATCATCACCGAGTGATGACTAGCCTTGATCCCCGGGCTTAACCCCATTACTCTACATGTTCAGCCAAGCACTGAAGACTAGTTGACTAGTTAACTCCTGAACTAGGTGGCGCTCACCCCCACAACTCACCGAGACTAAAATAGGTGGCGCTTCACTCCAGAATCTACCGGTGTGTGTCCCCATCACTCTAGACCACCACTATGGTGACTTGGTTCAATTCTCAAATCAAACTCATTGAGTTTAGTATATCATGTAAAATTATTCATTATTCACAATCTTATTACGAATTCTTCCATTCTTTTCTCTCTTCTTCTTCTTTCTAAATTTGTCGCAATGTGTGTATTATTGTTTAGCTAGATTCATTTTGGGTGTGTTCAACACATTTACATGGTATTAGAGCCGATGGACTATTAAGAAAAAGCTACACCAAAAAACAATTTGCAGGTAAAAAAGATTGAAGACAGTGAAAGATGGAATTCCAAAAGAATTCATTCTTACATCTTACAACTATTTTCAAGAATGAGAAATACTATACATATCCTATCTGCAGGATTTTAGGTTAACCATGAATATTAAATACAGAGTCGGTACATCATCCATAGAAAAAATCCATGTACTTAAATAGCATGGATGAGTCACTCGGAACAATTTGCGCCTTATTTATCCCGATTCCTTTTTCATATATCTTCCTCAGAACCAATGAATATTGGACCATATTGGAAGGGCTCTTTGGAAAATCGGATGATATGGGACATGATGGAGGTGGATTTTCTTACATTGGATCCAAAAAATCTTCAAGAATATTCAAGATTTCTTTACAAAACTCAAGGATTTACATCGTCATGAACCTCAAATCTTGTGGGGTTGATAAATCAAGGAGGAGAAACAAATGGTTCTCACCATTCCCTTCCCAAGCTTGGTCCTGAATTAGTAATTCATCTACATTCCATACCGCCGATTTGGCTCGAGCCACCTCGCGTGATGCCTCTTGAGGACTTTTATCGAATCCTTTGACACAAGAGCAAACCAAGCCCATCAACATGGGGTTTAATCAAAGGCCCAAGGGTGCATTTCGCACTCATCACTGTGCATGATGGAAGCCAAGAATATCATAAATCTAAAGATAAATATAAGTAGAAAGATCATGCACATACCAAGGCTGAAGGGTACACAAAACCCTTTCACCGATGCCTCCTTGGGATCCAAAGGAGAAAAGGGAAGAAAAGGGAGAGAAATGAACATACCTGCCACAAAGGACCCATTCGATTGGCCCTGCCATTGCGGCAAATGGATGGGAAGTCCATCAGATGGACGGGAATAATGCATTTCTTCATGGTGATCTCTATGAGAAGATCTACATGGAGAAGCCTGTGGATTTATGCATGACTCATGTTTGGTCTATCGACCGAAGAAGTCACTTTATGGCCTCAAATCGAAATTCGAGGGTACAGGTGCCAAGAGAGAAATGCACATACCGCCACAAAGGATTCCATTCATAATCCGTATGCATGCAAAGAAAAATAGATCTAATGTCTCAAATACTTCAGCAAAACAACCTTTGGAGATCGCGCATCCCTCAGGGTGCAAAGAAGAAGAAGCCAAGATTCAATTCCAAGAAAAGGCAATTCTAGCCATGCTTTGATTGACATAAAATCCTCTCTCAATGCTTGGATCGTAGACTTAGGAGCATCACATCACATGGCTGCCTTAGAAGCAATATATTCTTCATTGGATGCATGCAAAGGTCCCCTATTCTTATGGGGGACAACTCTTCTATCGAAGTCACTAGCAAAGGAAGGATTAAACTCACCCAATGGAAGCTTCGAACGGGTTGCATGTTCCCAAGATTTTTGTCAACCTTTTCTCAGGTATCGTATGATGAATTCCAACATCGGAAAGAAAGTCATATTCACACCAAATTATTTGACATCTATGACATGCAAACCAACTCTCCAGGGTTAAGCAATTCTGTGAGGTAAATCATCGTTCTAGATTGTATACATTTTCTCAATTCATTGAACATGATTCTGCTATACTGCTTACTCATGCCGATGAAAATAGTAGGATATGACACTAAAGGTTTGGACATTTGAATTTCAGGTACATGCAAATGGCCTAGGGGCACAAATTAGTTGATGGTCTACCGTATTATCCATTTCTCCGAGGTAGTATGTGAGGGATGTGTTCTCTAAAAACACCCTCAAGAGAAATTCGACAAGGGAAAGTCTCTGAGAGCCCGGTGTACCTTTAGATATGATCCACATTGATCTCATGGGTCCTTTTCCGCATCCATCAATCAAAAAAGAGAGGTTTTTCATTTTTGTTGATGATTTCTCACATTTTACTGGATCTACTTTCTTAGGCAAAATCAGAGGTGGTCTTTTCAACACCTCAAAGATTTCAAATCTTGGTTGAGACACAACTGGAAAGAAGATCAAAGTCCTCCAATGATAATCTGGGAAAGTATGTGAATCATGAGATCCACAATCTTTCCATGAGGCATGGATTCAACTGCAACATATAGTTCCCTACACCCACAAAGAAATCCGGAGTTGTTGAGTGGAAAACCTGATCTCTAAAGGAGATGGTGGCTTGCATGTTGCATGCAAAGTCACTACCACAGACTATAATGGGCACTTAACTAAGTAACATACATCCAAAATAGATCTCCATGTAGATCTGTCAAGAATAAGATCTCTACTTATAGTTTTGAGCAGCCTCTCAAACCGAAGGACCTTAATTTTCAGATTTTGGTTCATGCATGGGCCCTGGATTCCTCCTAAAGAGGAAGGCACTTCGATCCATGCAGGAACTAAGTCCATTTTTTTGCTGGATTCACCTCGGATGGTGTGGGGAAGGGATATTGTCTTACTGATCTTTCCTCCGGACCTACCATCATTGGTCTGTAGTGTCCAATTCGAGGAAAGTGTCTCAGATGTACCTCAAAGAAATGCGATGCGCATAATTCCTCTTACCCCTTCCACTTGTTCGAGATGATGATCATGCACATGCCAAATATTCTTCATATGAGAAGCAGGATGAGGACTCATATGATTCGATTCGTGATTCGTGAGTCGTGACATTTGATGTGTATTCGCAGCATCCAGATGCAGAGCAGAGTTAGAGTAGAGTCTGGCGGGAACAAACTACTCTTTTTAGGATGCAGGGGATCTCGTCTGTGATCCAACTGATACTAGGAGGACTTGATTGGATTTCAAGGAGCCTCCTATTGCAAGCCACTACCACTCAACCATTTCCTTCGAGGCATCTTTTTTTTGGTTCAGTCTTCAGATTCACAGCCTTATGGCGAGGTTGTTGAAATCCCTTTTGGGAATCCGCCCATGTGAGGAGTACAACTCCCTCCTCGAGAACCGACTTGGGATCCGGGTTCCCTTCCTTCTGGGAGGAAATTTTCAAATGCATATATTCATAGACCAAGAGCGCAAAGAAATGGACAGACAAGAATACAGCCGCTGCACGCCAAAGGATTTCTAAAGAAGTTCATGGTATTGACTATGATGAGACCTTTTCTCTAGTAGTGAAGATGATTCCATTCAATTGGCCCTTGACATTGCGGTAACCAAGGGATGCAGTCCATCGCATGGGACATGAAGAATGCATTTTCTACTCTGGATCTCTCGGGAGGAGATATACATGGAGAAGCCCCGTGGATTTATGCAGGACTCATCTTTGGGTTTTCAACTCAAGAAGTCACTTTTTGGCCTCAAGAAGGATCTGAGGCCATGGTATGAAGAGGCCTCTATTTTGCTGTCACTTAACTTTGTACATTGTAAATCAAACCCTAATGTATACATGCTTACTTGATTCACTTCTACTTTTAGTTCCCATGTCAATGATTTGTTGATCAATGCTTGCTCGACTTCAAAAATTGTTGCAGCCAAGAGGATTCTTCATGATAGATTTTTGATGATGGACATGGATCTGCTACACTTTCTTGGACTTGAGATCACTCAAGATGCATCGTGCATCAAACCGGCCTCTTAAGCCAAGTATGCATGAGATCTCCTTGAGATTTCACATGACAAACTGCAAATATACTCCGACTCCTTTCCTATCAAAATTCAAACTTGAGGATGACAGGGAAACTCCAATCACACATCACACTATACATACAGCCTAGTGGGGGCTTTGTTGTATCTCACACACTCCAAAACAAAACTCTCATATGGGGCCATAGCCTGTGTTCATGCAGAGCCACATGAGCTTACTGGAAAGATGCAAAGTGTATCCTTCTCGACAATGCATGTGGCAACTATCATCACTTTGGGATTCATTATGCAAAGAGACTCTACATTGATCTCATTGGGTTTATTGATTCCAATGGGCCGGTGATAGCATTGATCAGAAGTCCACATCCGGGTTACTCACTCATTCTTAGTTTCGAGCCTATCTATTGATCAAGAAAGAAGCAAGTCGCCATTGCTTTATCTTCAGTAGAGGCAGAGTAAAGAGGGTTATTTAACATAACCATTTAGGCTATGTATCTACAAAAATTCTCTAACAGTTGGCATCTGGGCCATCTGGCCGACGGCCATCCGTGTGAAAACCAGAGTACTCAAGTTCTCAGATTCAAATTTCAGAGGGCAACTGAGAAAGAACATCGAGATCCACATGCACTACATCCAGACTTAGTAAATGAGGGGATCACCGACCTATAGTTATGTCCTTCAAGTAGGACCTGACTATTGTAAATATTTTCACTAAGACCTTCATTGAGAAGAAATCCCATTCTCCAAGGAATTGCCTTTGAGTGAAGGACACAATTGTCAGCAACCGTAGTTCTTATTTTTACATACTTTTTACCTTGAGGGGGTCTTGAGGTTTTTCTGCCTTTCCTACCTCTTATTTTCGTATCTTTGTAATTTGTGTACCCACATGGCCTCATCATGACTCCAACTTTATTTTCACCATAGTGATGTTCATAGTGTTGAGATACTTCACACACACTTAGGATTTCTTTTTCCTAAGGTTTTCATTTGTTTATTATTCATAATTAGTCATTATCCTGCCTCCTATATTTTATAGGAGAGAATATTCCACCTAGAGAATATCTCTTTCAGTTCACACTTCAGCTTGACTAGCTTGAGTTGAGTTTAGATGTTGCATTGGGATCATCACCTGCTGATAATTCAACCTTGTCTTGGTATCATCACTGTGAGTGCAGCCAGGGCCATCTCACCACCTCACACTGCTCTACCACAACTAAGACTAGTTGACTAGTTAACTCATCAGGTAGGTACCACTCGAATCTTCTAAGAGACTAGAATAGGTGGAAGTTCACCTCGTAACCATCGGGTGTGTGTCCAGATCACCTAGACCACCACTATGGCAACTTTGTTCACCTCAAGTCGAACTCATTGAGTTATACAGAGTATATCATGTGTAAATTATTCATTATTCATAACGGTTAATGAGAATTCTTCCATTCTTTCTCTCTTCTTCTTCTTTCTTAATTTATCTCTACAAATGTGTGTATTATTGTTTAGCTAGATCTATTATGTGTTGGTTCAACACATTTACAAAAAGGGTGTGAGAAAATGATTTGTTGAAGATTTGTTTTTATTGCAACTTGTGGGAGTAATTGTGTTCTTGATACATTCTTCAATGACTTTGACATATTATCTTAAGTATTAAACTTCTTGCATGATGGGTTGTTAGCATTAAAGATTAATAATTGCATATCCAGAAACAACAATGATGATCTTGAATTTTAATATTGTGGTTGATTTCATAGTCCCATTTGACTTCAGCCACCATATATCATTTTTTTTTATTCGCGAAGAAGAAATTTGGTAATTTCATTAATAAAGTAAAAGTGCTCAAATAGAGGTCAGGGGATGGAAAACTAATAAAATGTTTCCTTTTGGAGTAAAGGAAGCAAGGAAGCGAAAGGGAAATAAACAATTGTTTGCTCAGTAAGGTTGAGATGAAAACGAAACTTCTAGGACGGGGCCCCGACTGCCACATCGTGAATTAGTGTTGCTATGTTCTATATCCATTGCGAATAGAATTGAATGTTGGTTTGAAACTGTCTGAAATTCATTTATCTTTCCATAGAATCCTAATGGGATTGACACAATGCATTGTCATATAATTGTCCAATGCTCCATATTAGATCAAATTACTTGAGCCAATACAATACTCAAGAACTACGAGACTATTGATCCATGCAAATGAGAAGAGGTGTTAAATCCAACAAAGAAGCAACAACCAAGATTCCAAGGAAATGTTTTTAATAGTAAATCCATAAAAAAAATATTGGGCAATGTATATTTATCCATAGACATCGGAATGAGTTCTTTGCATCGAAACATTGAACATATTTGTCATAAATACAGTTACAAGAGCTACAAAAAAAACAAAAACACATGCATACAATTATGTGTTGTTCCTCTAGTGGGACAACATGCAGGAGCCATCGAGATGTGCTTCAACATGCATACAAAACTCATTACCATGCATTTTTAGGAAGTCCTTGCAGTCTTATCCTTGGAAGGTCAATGTTGGTTGCCGCAATCTCAATATCTTCCGGAAGACTTGAGACGACAAAGAAACATGAGAGTGGTTCCACTGTGGAATAATTCTTTGGCTTGAAGTAGGTAAACAACACTCTTGCTCCTGATGTTGGCGACCTGGAGACATTGCAAGGCACCACTGAATTGTACAAATAACAGGGAAAAGGCCCCGGTGAGAAGATTTTCCAATCCGCGACCACCACTACCAAGAGCACGATATCCCGCAACATCGCTCCAACAGACCACCCCAGTAAGAAAGCAACCCAGAATTCTTCAAATGCAGGAGGACATAAGAACCCATCCTCGCGATAAAATTCATAGTTCTCACAATATTCTCATGAGGAAGAAGAGGAAAAAACTTGTAGGGCAAGCGGAATAGCCCAAAACTAAAAATAAGGACACACCAAGAGACCACCTCCTTATAGTCGAAGACTTCAGGGACACAACCTGAACGATCAATTCGAGAGGTCCAAATTAATTCGTTCTGGGAGGGAGGGGACCAAGAGATCCCCGCCTTCTAGGCAAAGACCTCAGGGAAACAGGATGCATGAGCAATTCCAGAGGTCCAAATTAGTCCATTTTGGCCGACGGAAGGAGATGAGTAGTAGGAATATTCCTTGCACCAGTGGGAGTTCTAGTCCTCATCCCCTGAGATGTTAATTGTATATCCAGATAACATGAGAGTGGTCCCACAATTGAATAATTATTTGGCTTGAAATATATCTCTGCGAGAATCAAGAGACCATTTCCTTAGAGTGAAAGACTTCCGCCCAAAATGGACTAATTTGGACCTCTAGAATTCCTACTCTCGAGCTGCAAAGAGGCTATTGTGCTCAGCGTCGGTTTATTTTATGAAACCCCTTCCTTTGGTCTTGTCAGGGTCATCATCACCAAGCTGATAAGTTCCCCCCATTATGGTTGATTTCAATTTAGGCATAGGAGTGGGAACAATGTCTGCATTTCCATCAACCATCGACGTATCATCGTCCATCAGATCATATTCTTCCGACTCAAAATCGACCGCATCAACCTCTCCGCTAGCCATCAACGTAGGGGGCGGGTTGTCTGAGTAGACGAGGTTGCCTTGGACTTATTTGGCTTGAAATATGTCTCTCGGTGCTCTAAGGGACCATCTCATTTTTTTCTTCTGGGCGGAGGGAGATGAGTAGTAAGAATATTCCCTGGAGAACTGGAACTTATGGTCATCATGCCCGAAGGTGTTTATTGTATCTAGATAGAACTGTTTTTGAACTGTTGTCATAAGTTAACGAGAATGTTTGTTTTCTCCAGATGATATTTGAAATGAACATTCGAAAGGGATAATATAACCCTCCAAAAATCTTGGTTTAATGTGTATCAATGGGAGATCTCCTCGAGCCTTTCACTGATCAATGAAAATCTCTATGATTCGTGCATAATGAGTTGTTACCATTAAAGTTTACTGATTGCATATTTAGAAAAAAGTTTGAAGTTGGCGGTGACAATGAAGAGCGATTAAGGATTAGAGATTTCATGAAGCCACCAACTGGACAACGTGCAAAAGATATTGCATGATGCTTGAAATGAACACTTGGAAAGGATAACACAACACTCCACAAATCTTGGTTTAATTCGTATTCATGACATATCTGCTCCAGCCTTTCGGACATTCATGACCATCTTAACAGTTCCTGCATGATGATCTATTAACATTAAAGCTTAATAATTTCATATCTAGAAAGAAGTGCGAAGGTGGTGGGGATGGCGAAGAGCGATTAAGCATTGCACATTTCATCAACCTGCCAACTTGCGAAAGAGATTCCAAGAAATGGCCAAGTATGGAAAGCGGTCGGTCGGGATTCAAAATAGGGTCACAATTTATACTCAGGAGACGTGAGGGGTTGATGATAAAATTGTATGTCTTCGAAATTTTGACTGCAAAATGTGTAATACGGAACAGGGCACAGTGACAGATTTCAGAGGTCAATTTGTATATTGTGGAATTTTAGGTGTTGTTTGTAGGTCGTGGAATAATGGAAGCGCAATGTTGAGCAAGCCTCACTAGGAACCGTCGATGGAAATAGTAGCCAAGTATGCAATGGAGAAGAGGTTGGTCAGACTCATGATACAAAAGCATGAGACATACTTGGAATAGGGCATATTGATGGGATTGAAAACAGGGCCACAAGTGTTCGAAGATTGATTGTTGTCATTGATGTCAACCCTAGTCATGGGTTTTGGACTGCAAGATTGATAAAGGTATTTGGACATGAAGGAAAATGCACAAGCATATACAACACCCATGAATGGATAGTATACATCATGCTGTTTCCGGTGGTATGTGGCACGTCACATGGAT
>SNQJ01S0075394.1:0-36615 GCA_010110895.2 Picea sitchensis
AGGTTTACAAGGGCCTACGTCGAGACTCTGTGGTGTCTATGTAGCACCACTACTACCGACACCATGCATGTCGGGGTTAACATGATCCAAAAATCTCTATATAAGAAAGAAAACATTTCTTCGTTTAGATAATGTAAAATTTAAAAATCAAGTTTTCATAATTGATCTTATGACATAAAAATAAAACCACTTGAAATTATGGTTATTACCTTATATGTATTAAGCCTTGTCATAACTTCTCTGATCCTTTCTTCGACCTCAGGAGTTTGATCTAGAATATCTAACAAGTGAGTTAGTTCCTTGTTTTCTTTATTGATCTTTTTTTTTTAATTAAAACCATAGGGTCCGGGGATTCATACAAATCCCTTTCACCGAGCGAATCATCATCAACATCATGGAACGACAACTACATATTCAACAAAATAAATGATAATTTAGTTATGTAAACAAATAAAATAACTGATCGCCACATAAATAAAATGCACATTAAATGCAATTCGAAAATTGTTGTTCATTTACCTGTTTTGAGGCCACTTTTGATTTACCACGATCAACATGCCACATTACAATAAAATTAGAACCGTGATCATTATCACGAGAAACAAATTCAAATGTATGAGAAATCCTCCTTTATTGACATCCAAGGAAGAATGTTATTGTTGATAACAAAAATAGGCCACGTTGAGTAAACAGACCGAAGCTCTCTAAATGGATTAACATTGTAAAGACCATAATGAAAATCATAAAATATAAGATTCATTTCTTACAGATTGGGTAAATTAGTATATGTACCGCCCCCATAATAGAAACATATGTATCTATTCAATTCAAATTGTAATCAATCAATAAATCTTCCTGTGCAATTATTGATTTTATTGCACATACAAATACACGGTTTCCTTCACGCCCCTCAAATACGCAATTGGGTTGCTTATTTGTGGTCATGGGTCATGTATTGTTTATAAACCTTGCAATATTCCCTGGTTCTTTTGGCCTTCTTTCAATATAGATAGTTGCTCCTTTATTTTGATCATTATCTTTTAGGTGTATATAATTTGCAGCCAAGCCATATCTTCACATACTTTTTGTATATTGGACTATTCGTATCCAATATTTGTAGATATAACAGGGTCCGACATACTCCATTAATTGAGTTAATCCATCGTAACAGACCTTTATGCCATCCATGGAAAATATCCCCAAACCATGTAATGATGATGGAGCAATCCGGTATATCCTTTCGTTTACAGAAAAAATAGTGTTTATTTCAAGAAGATCCTTGGGTACCCATCGTTTCACTATATGTTTGTACCTCAAAGGCACCTCGATGTCGTCTATGCTCTCATGAACATAAGAACATGATCCCCCTTTCGTAAGAAAAAATTCCATGCGTCTATGGAATTTTCTTCTGATCTTCTCACCTCTAGTTGATCTCCACCTGTTAGACCTACTAGATGTCTCACTTTTCTCTATTCTAATTGAAATTCCCTCACTCAATGAAGATAGATTTGAAAAATACCTATTTGCTTGTACTGTTAATATTATGGTATCTGCGGGAGGTATTTAACTCCACGTGTGAACCTGACGAGAATAGAAGACTCCGAAAAGCAAGAGAAAACCCTAATGAGTTGGCTAATAACCCTAGAAGTCTTGTCGGCTCAAGAAGATAATTTATATTAGGTTATTAGCCTCCAAGAGAAGAAGTCGGCCAGAAATAATAATAATATACTGAACAGACACATATCCAGAAGGAGAAGTTGGCCCCAACAAATCTGGCAGAACCAGTATAAATACAGGGCGCTAGTTCTCATTTTGACATATCTCAGAATTGCAGTTCCCAGTTTGGTGCACACTGTAGTTCCCAGTTTGGTGTGCACATGTGGAGGAGGGTTGCAGGTGCAGCTGCAACAACAACTAGTTTTCAGTATGAGCTTGGACTATCTCTTGGATAGGGTTTGGACTATCTGGTCAACTATTGTTGGTGCACTATCCTTGGAGGAAGATGTGCTACACCTTGTTTGGCTATCTAGCCTAGGGTTTGCTTCCGGAGTAATTCTCAGTCAAGGTTAAGGTTCTTAGAGGGTGGCTTCAGCCTATGGTTGGGTGACGAGGGTATCGTCAATGGTAAAACGAGCACACAATCTTCTATATTCTAACAGGTTATGGGCCCACACCTCCTTCATTCAGTCTAAATGCTGGAAGGAAACATAGCTGCTAGGATATTGAGCTCATTGAGGAACTTCCGCTAGGGTTACTAGAAGAAGCAGCTTCCAAGACACTGCTGCTAGGGTTACTAGTAGGAGCAGTTGCAGAAACCCTAATCCTCTCATTGAGGCACCTTAAGTGAAGATATTGACCCAGTATCTAGATAGATTAGTGCACCCTAGCCTAGCGCATCTCCTGATACTCTCAGCAAGCCATGACGTGAAGTTTGAATTTCTGGTCAAATCTAGGGTTTGACCAAGTCAAGCAAGCCATGACTAACTCTATGAAGTCTGAGAACAAGTTAGACAGAGCCGGAGCCTCTAACCAGTGTGGAGAATGGGACTATTCTCATCCTTACCAAGAATAAAGTGTTGGATATCGTGAAAAGGAAAGATCGTGAAACCAAAATTTGAAGAAGGAGAGGCAAGCGTTGCAACTATGAAGTTCAAAGATGGTGGCATCAATGCCATAGGTATCATAGTGGATTCTATAAAAGACCATGATACCCTACATCTCCATCTTGACTCATCAAAGAGATGTCACGATGCCCTAACAAATCTCTTCTCGGTCGGAAACATTAGACAATTTATGAGTATGAAGAATATTCGGTGACATGAAGATGAATGATGATGACAACATAACATCATACTTTATGGGAATCTCTCAGTTAAGAGATATCAACTACAAAATATTGAAGAGATCACTTTAGAAAGGAATTGGTGAACATAGTACTCAATGGTCTTCCCAAGACATGGGATGCATTTGCCTGAAGCATGAACACAAAGGAAGGGTATCGAAATTTGAAGAACTTTGGACTAGCTGTGCTCAAGAAGAATCAAGGATCAATGCAAAGAGAAACCCCAAAATAAATGCGATGAGATTTCACACCAAGATTCAAGAACTTTAGGAACAAAGGAAGTTTGGTTCAAAGGGAGGAAACCAAATCAAGAGAAAGACATTTCAAAGTGCAATTCTTCAAGCTGTCCAGTATTGTCACTACAAGAATCATTGTCGAGAGCTAAAGAAAATGAAGGAGAAACATGAAGCATCAATTCTTTGGAGAAAAGGAACCTACAAGAAGACTAGGGATGGAAGAGACACAACTTCTTCTAAAAGGCAACACCACTCTTCTTATTTCTTGTACATATCTTGTTTGCATCGTCTTAGTACATATCTTGTATATCTATCTCTTGAAATATAATGTATGTTCCAAGAAGAACTATACGTGTGGAAGAACAAACAAGATGAAAATGGATATCGAGTAGATAATACATGAAGGATGAAATACAAATCATGTGAAATAGAATCAAAATCAATCATGAAAAGACTTAGAAGGAGCAAATCCTGAGGAAAGAAGTCAGCAACCGAGAGGAAAGTGGAAAAATACTTATGACATTTTGTAGAGATAACAAGGCGAAAGCGTGGACTCTACATTGACAGAGAGCCAATTATATGTGCAATGAAGACAATAAGGATCTGAGATGGAAGTGTGGATACATTAGATAGAAGAGGGAGCCGATTATATGCACTCCTAAATGAAGCAAGGGTTAGGAAGGAGCTAATCCTATGATCCATTGTTGATATGATAGAGTATATATATCCATGGTAGTAACCATGAAAAACAATACATGTTTAGTTCAATGCATTAGAAGAGACTTCTTGAGAAGAGAGAAGCCTTAAAAGTATTCACAGTTCCATCGGATCCATTGATCCTATGATGAAAGGAAGAAATGGAATCTCTAGGGCATGGAATCTATAAGAACCAAGAACTAAAGAAAGACATGAAGGTTCCAAGAAATAAAGAAAAGCCGGAACAACTAGTCATTGTATCAAAAATCAAAGAATGTTAGCTTGATATAAAATCAATAAAAGCAATCAAGCGAGAGGAACTGAGAATTAGAGTGATGAAGAATGGTGTATGGAAGACTTATAGTGATAGAATTTACAGAACTAGAAGGTTCCTCCCGAGATGGAGGGAGAAGACTAAGATGATTACTTGTTCGATTTACTAGACATATCACTACATGAGTCATTATATATATAACATCCATAGGTTGGAGTTCTACATCGAGATAGATACAAAGAAAGTTTTCAGAGAAATTGAACAAAAATATGAAGAGCAATCAAGACTTTTGAGACATACTAGAAAGAGACTCTTATATACAGATAAAAGAAGATAAATTGGTGGACAACCTCCGATGCACAACAGAGGTTTGGTGAAGATTTCCTATAACATCGAGATGGCTACTCAGATGAGATCCTTATCTACATGGAAACCTTCCACCGGTGTTCTAGAATAAAGTACAATTGAAATCAAGCATCACATTATCCATGATGATGAAGTCGGAAAGGAGAAAATGATCTCTCGTTACATATCTCAGCGGATGAGCTGAGATAAGCAAACATTTTGGTAAAGCTTCTATCCAAATGAAAGAGTTTGCATACTCAATTTTGGAGCTCATGGAAACAACTTCCTTCTTATTGAAAAGGGAAGAAATGACTCTCAAGTTACAGGAGGAAGCAAGAAAGCATTAGTAGAAAACATTCATTCTTTTAGGTGAAAATAATAGTCCATTTTGGACAAGGCTTTCATGTTTGGAAGGGGTAGTTGAGACTTAGACAAGCAATCACTTTCCATTGTGGTTAATGTGGGAAGTAGTGCGATTCTTTGATGTATCATAGACACCGACTTTCCATTGTGGTTAACATGTGAATTGGTCCTGAAGTCTCTCTTCTCTTCTTGAGGGTTACTCAAAGAAAGGTAGCTCATACCTCGTTGGACAGCGATTTCTCATTGTAGTTGCTGAGGGAATATGGTACATTTTTGGAGGTTGATGCAGGGCAATATTTTCTTCTTGTGGTTAATAGAGGACATGGTCCAGTGGGTCATTCATAGGGTTTATACATTCTCTCGGAGGCACACTTTGATTAGTGAGGAGAATGGCGAGTGAGAATGGTCTAGAGCTCCATGTCGAGAGACTCAGACATTTCTTAGGTTTTATACATTCTCTCAGGGAGTGCACTTTGATTAGTGTAGGAGGAATGGCTTAGGAATTGAGGGAATGGTCCGGACTCAACATTCCTTAGGGTTATACATTCTCCTCGGTGCACCGGTGGTATGAAGAATGGCCCGAGGTGAGAATGGTCCATGTTCGGCGGAAAAGGCGGGACAATTATTCTTCCTTGCTTGAGAAGAATAGTCAGGATATCTCATTATTCTACTCTGAAGTGATATTCTTTCAGACTCATAGATGTGAGTGAAATATTATTGAAATAATTCAATTTATATCATAACATTGTTTCTGTGCGAGGTTGCTATCCCGGATGTTTGTTATAGAAGACTATATATTGATGGTCTTAGACTACCGTAGTGGATATGTTCCACTGTTCCTAAGGCATATATTCATTGGGAAGCTCCGCGGATGTGAGTGAAGATTAATGAGATGATTCGGTTTATACCATAACATTGTTTCTATGCGGTTGCTATCAAATGTTTGTTATGAAGGCTGTATGGTGAGTAGATGAAGACTCGCACGTGGTGGATTTGTTTCACTGTTTGTGACTATACATTGCTAATCAAGTACTTATGTATTTACTTGATGTGGTAGTGAATAACTGGATTGTAGTTATGTACTACTATGGATGAAGTTGCATGATTGCATTCTATTTTTTTCTAACTACCTTGAGACTATCAACAGTTTATTAGAAATAATCACCATCTAGGCGAGATGATGAACATAGATTTTCAGGACGAAAATTGGTTGAGCATTTTACTTCTCTATATATAGATTATGGAAACGACTCTTGTATCCTCTATGTTCAAGATGACTTATCAACATCATGTCACAATTACTAAGATAAGGAGTATGGTTTGAGATGAGTGCAGGCGATGGTGATGGTGATGCTCATGATCTAGTCATGAGATAGTCTAGGCAGTATATTGATGCTATCGGTTAAATGGTATATTTTTGTGCTCAAGACCATTACATATGTACCTCCTAGCTAGGAGGGAGTGTTAATATAGTAGGCTGAGGTATTTACCTCCATGTGTAGACTTGATGAGAATGAAGACTCCAGAAAGCAAGAGAAAACCCTAATGGAGTCTGGCTAACCCTTGAAGTCTTGTGCGGCTCAAGAAGATAATTTATGAGTTTATTGTATTCCAAAGGAAAAATTAGGCCGAGAATAATAATAATATCTTGAATAGACACATATCAGGAAGGAGAAATTCACGGCCCCAACAAATTTAGAACTAAGGTATAAATCTGAGGGCACGGTTCTCATTTTGACTATCTAGTGCAGTTCAGTTTGGTGCACCTCCCGGTTCCCAATTTGGTGCACACATGTGGAGGAGTGTTGCAGGTGCAGGTGCAGCAATAACTAGTTTTCAATATGAGCTTGGACTATCTCTTGGCTAGGGTGCAGGACTATCGATCAACTATTGTTGGTCGCTATCCTTGGAGGAAGATGAACTACACCTTGTTTAATTCTAGCCTAGGGTTTACTTCCGGGTAATTCTCAGTCAAAGTTAAGGTCTTGGAGAGTTAGCTTGACACATGGTTCCAGATGACAATTATTGTCATTGGTAAAATGATCACACAATATTCTATATTATAACATGTACATCCTATAACACCATCAATGACATAAATAGTCGGCCAATCAAGTTGTAACACTAATTGTTACAATGGTTCTACTTCATTACTAGTATCCTATTAGTATCTGATGAATCATAATGATTACCATAGTGTTACTCTTTCATAATAGTATTATACACTATTACTATTGGTATACTATCTAGGCATTATATGGGCATGTTTGGATTCATGAAATGACACATGCCAACAAGCGACAGTAATAGGACACGATGCTGGTTGGAAGACCCAAAAACTGATTCCATTGAACCGCAGAGACTCAATCCTAATCCCAACTAAGGAGAACAAACAACACACACTAATTAATCTAGAGGTCAAGCATGCAAACAAAACCGACAGGTATTCTGACTAGACCATCTTTATTTGAAATGCTTCATGCAACATATTTCATTGACTTATTGTGATCTTGGTCTCTCTTAGATGTACTTTCATTGACAACGCCAATGATCTTTTCTCCTTTAATTCGACCAAGATACTTTAGTGTATTCCTTTTCTAGACTTAATCCAGAGGCCACATTTCCTAATTCATGGAAAATGACACATGGCATAAAGGTAGAAAAGGACACATGGTATAATGATTCAAGACACTTGGTAGAAATAATCCTATCTCAAGAGTGGTGACTTACTTGGGTGAAGCAGTTATCTACGATCTGGTAAGATTTCATCTCGGGGAAAGAAAATAATAACATTGATAAAATGATTTAAGCTCCATGAAATAAATTCACTCTGAGACCATATATGGTATTAGGATAAGCTCAAGTATAACCAGGACAATAGAATTTTCTTTCTGAAGATTATAACCTGAATAATATCTTAATCAAAGAGTCGTGATGTTTATAAAATAACTTCAATACCATTGATACAAGAGCCCTTCTTGACGTAAATCCATAGCTTCGATAGGGATGTCATTTAACCACTCAAATGCTTTAATCCCATCCAATGGTTGTATCCACATGATGTACATCCATACAAGTTAATTTAGAAACATATACATGCTACCTCTCAACCAAACATTTGTAGCCGTTTGCCCACGTGGGGCTACATTCGATTGTCAGAGTTGTCTTGGTATCATGTGCCTTATTGAGGAGGCACATTGAGTGCCCGATGGACTTTACTTCCACACATAAGTGCTTTCCAACTCTCTTGTACCACTTTTAAATAAATGGCTACAATTATAGATTTCTTGATGACAAAGAAATCGAGGAATTGTCTTGGAGGTTAATTGCAATACAGTTGAATAGTTGACCATGTTATTTATTTTTCTTTCAAAGCTGGAAGTTTTATCATGGTTTAGAAAATTTTAGATTTCCTTTAGAAATCATCTAGAGAATGGGAAGCACTTAAAAGTGATTCCTTAAGAATAAGGGCCCGGCATAAAAGTTTAAATGTATCCTGAATTCTCAAAGATTTAGAAACCATATCTACGGTGTAATACTCTGGCAAGATAATTCGAGGAATGGCCAGAGTGATAATTGATTTTTTAAGTCAATTGTCTAAGCTATATCTTAATGTCGGGACCTCTTTGAACTATTTCAATTTGAAAAACACAAGTCTTAAATAAATGCTTCCTTGACAATAGTTCTTTATTCAGAGAAATATATTGATTCAAAGAAGATAAAGAAGAAGATTATTCAAAATAATCAAAGGAAACAAAAACACACAACAAAATAAATCAAACTTTATTAATGGGATTCAAAATCGAAGTACACAAAATCAAAACAATAGTAATAATTCTTTAGGAAACAACTTGGCCAAAAGATAAAACTTGGTTTTTGTATTCATATCATCTCATTGTAAAATAAGGGAAGAACTAAATCATATAAAATATCATATGCAAGCAAGTTCTTTTCTTAAGATAGTGATGCATGAGATGCTACTTTGACCAAGCATTATTATTAAAATAAAGAGACTAGAAATAGAAAAATCCTTATTAAGATGAGTGCGGTCCTACTCATGGCACCTTGGGTCAGAGTTGAATTGGTAGTTCAAATTTATTTATCTCTTTACTTTCCATTTAAAATTTTCATGATGATACTACATTTTGAAAATAAATATTCAACAAAGAAGAAGACAAGATTTAAAGTGGACTTCCATAACAACATTCATATTATGGTTCTCTTGGTGTACCGCTTATGTTCATAACTTCATTATTACACAAAGAAATATTGAAATAAAACTAAAGGAAACCTACTCTAACTACTAAATAGATAAAAATGCTAAGTAAAATCATTTTTCCAATGCGATACAGAGCATCTTCAATCCTGCAAGCCATAGAAGAGTCGAAAATCAGAATAAAGAATGTAGTATTCTGATACAAAATAAATATGTCATTCTTGGCTCTATATATTCTTTTAAAAACAAAACAAGCCCGACCTTACCATTTTTTGGAAACTTCTTGATGTATGAATCCTCAACCATTCTGCAATCTGGTCACGATATGAGGCATGTGACATGGAAGGGTGTAGAAATGAAGTTTGAAAAATTGTCAATATTATAGAGGGACCCTAACATGACCATCAACCAAGATTCAGTCCCCATCCTCCTGACAATTATTGAAGTGTTCATCAATTTCTTCATATGAAATATATAAGAGAATCATGTTATGCTTCCTTCCTAGATATTTAGGTAGGAAAAAAAGTAAGCACAACTTTATCTTTATTATGAGATTTTTTAGATACGAATCTTAAAGCCATTCTAAGATCTGTCATAAAAGTGGGATGCAAGCTGTGACTTTGATGAAATGGATATATCAATGGGAACACCATAAGAGGATTCATGACATCGGTTAGATTATTGGTTTTGAAGCGCTTCCTTTGATGAGATTGATCATTTCAAAATGTGAAGCATAAACATTAAAATTGAACTAATCAAAGAACAAATATACAATGTATAATATTTGATCTCCATGGGATATGAGTGCATTGTCTTTTTTTAGAAAGGAAATAAATCATGTAAAATCATCTTGCAGCATGTCATTTTCCATTTAAGGTATTAGAGAGTGAAAGAGCATCAAATCTGACTTGTTAAGTGTTATGTTTGGAATTAGTTTCACCAAATTTTGGCATATCGAGAAAGATTGGATTGTAGTGGCAAAGAGAAAGATAGCATGGGTAAAGTATAACATCCACCAGAATCTAAGAAGATATCGGGATATAAAGGTAAAATGGGTGAGAAATGAGCACATGAAATAATCTCTTGAGCTATGATATTTAACAATGCTATTCTCAAGCCATTCCTCTTCATTTTCATTAAACTTTCACTCCATTTTGGTGATAAATTATTCAACATGAAAGATCATCTAAATTTGCCTCTGTCACGATGAACAATTCAAAACTTTCATGGAAACATTTGATCTTTCATGTTGATAAGGTCTGATTTGTAGATGAGGTTTTAAAATTACTTCTTCAATTGTAGATCTACATCTATAATCAGTTTCATTAGATATTGGTGCCAGATCATTTTTCATCACCTAAGTTTTCTTCAATAACTTAATTTAAATATTGATTAGAGCAAGAGTAAGGAGAACAAGGACATTCACCTTGATGTTAACATCAAATCTTCTTCCACACGATGGTGAGGACTGAAAATACAATGATTTAGAAGAAAAACCAATTCGATTGTCAGTAAGAACATTTTCAATAAATTCTACCTCCCTTGCTTGTTCAACATTTACGGATGGATCCCTCTCATCTGTAGAACATAATTTTTCTTGCAATTGAGTGATAGTAATTGTATTTGCTTCATCATTTGCGATTGATATGACTGGATGCAAGCATCATAGAGGAGTTTAATACAAATGACATGTCATCAAGATTAAATTTACAAAGAACATGATGGATTCAGCAATGAAAAGCCTTTTGAGATGAATTTCCATTGATTAGCAAAGTCGAAATTCTTCACATAATTGATTTAATAATCATAGATTTCAAAAGCATCTAAAAATTCATCTACAAATTGAAACCAATCAAAAATGTGATATCTTTGGAAAAGACTCGAACCAATGTTTAATTCGACCCCACAAAGTGAAAGCAAACAATCTGCACAAAACCTTTAAATCGAAATGTCGTGCTTGATGCATTTTGCAAAACTTGTTTATATGGTCTTTTTCAGATACATTTCTAAAGGTGAAATTTGGACAAGCGAAATTTGTCTAGTTGGGAATGTATCGGGTAATGAGAAGTGAAAGCATGTTCCAACAGGTGATTTATAAGGAGCCATGAGGAATTAATTAAAATCAAAACAAAGACTCCTATGGGTTGCTTGTCAGCCTAGCCCTCCTTCTAGCATCATATGTTATTAAGTGAAGTGTGAATCCATCAAAAGCCCCGGAAAGAGTGAAGAGTCTGGTCGGGGTTGTCTAAATAACCCAAGCCGTTTGGTGTAACTTCTTCGTTTGTGGGTTTAATGGCTCAGTTAGTCAATCTAAGAATCCTAAAAAGAAATGAATAAAGCAGAGAAATAACTAACTATTACTATTACACTATATATATGTACATATGTTCAAATGTAACTATAGTAGTTGTATTCAAGCAGAAGATATACAAGTCTTGTTATTTTACATGATTTACAAGATGCAAGTTTTAATGGAAACTTATCAAAATTGATGTGAAAATGATTGCTTCTAGAAAGCAGATAAATAAAGCACATACAAATATTTATTATTTTTCTTTTATAGTTAAGAATCTTTCAAAAAGTTAATGAAACATGAACATGTGAATGGTGAAAATTTGAACCATACATTCATTGTTTCATTCATTAACAACATAACTAAATAACACATAATAGCTTGTTGCTAATCATGAAAATGGTATTTATCTTTTTATGTTGTATGAGCTCCTGCCTACACTGTTGTTAAGATAAATCTATAACAGAACAATACTAGCACTTCAGAATACATTCAAAGGGTATTTGAGTATTGGAGTAAATTAATAACAACCGGAAGACAACTAATTAAAAGCTGTGTCATCTTAAGATAATCAATATTTAAGAGCGAAAGAAAACTCAATTAAGGGTGATGATATTATCCATCATTTAACATTAGAAATGAATTCCATAATAATCAAATGATTGATTGATCACACATAAAAAAATGGAATAAGAAATTATGGGCAACATGTGACCCCATTTAGCAATTAATGAAACACCATATGATTGACAAGCTAAAGCTAAAATAAATCGTTATAACATTTTCATAATATAACAATAATGAAAAAATGAAACGGAATGATATCCACCACAGGTCTAAATCCAAGATGAATTACTTTCCCATATTCTTTCTCAAAATCCCATGCCCCCATATTGTAGTCTTGGAAGAATTGTTTGGATAATAAACTCTTAAACATTGGAAAAATTAATATATAAATAATAATAATTAACCATGTATTGATAAAAGAAAGACTAGCTAATTTAAAATCAATGCATAATCAATTGAGAGAATGAAGATATTATATGAAAATTAAACCATTTTACTTATAGGACAAAAGCCATTAAGAAATTTGGAATTCCATGTTCTTCTTTAAAGCCAAAGATGAATTACTTTCCCATATTCTTTCTCAAAATCACATGCCCATATTGTAGTCCTGGAAGAATTGTTTTGGATAATAAACTCTTAAACATTGGAAAAATTAATATATAAATAATAATAATTAACCATGTATTGATAAAAAAAGACTAAATCTATTTAAATCAATGCATAATCAATTATTGAAAGAATATGAAGATATTATATGAAAATAAAACCATTTTACTTACAGGACAAAAACCATCAAGCAACCTGGAATTCCATATTCTTCTTTAAAAATACTCGTCCATTCTCCCAAAACTTCCAGCCATCCATTACTCCATTTGAAAAGAAATAAAAAGTTTACAAAAGCAATAATATACAAAAGAGAAAGGATTAAAATCCTCCTCTCCAATTCTTGGATCCTCCTTGGCTCTGATCTTTCTCATATATTTATAAAATGAATGAACAGTCTGGGCGTCACTATTAATTTCTGCCACCTGAAATGTGCCTCTAAAAGAGACCCAAATATCTCTCAAATCATGTATTTGTTTGGGAAATCTCTACGTGGAAGGTAAATGGGTCCATTTTGGTTCTGATTTTTCAACCGTTTCTCCAAATTCCTCACGGTTTGGCTGCAATCAGTCCTGCACAATCATGTCTCTGATCTTGACGCCTTTCCAAATTTTATCTGTTGTTGCTCATAAAACTATTTGTAGAAATCCAAAATTATTTTTGGATTAATCATCTTGAACGTATTTGGATAATAAAATCAAGCCATGATTAGATCCGTATCAAATATTTGATAATAGAAACCTGTGAAACAAAAAGAAACCTAAATTAATAACCTAAAAATTGTGAATAAAACAAAATCTAGAAAAATAAAAAATGAATTTAAACTAACTATAACTTATAAACAAACATTATTTATAATTTGTTTTCAAATATGATCTAGAAGATTCAAGTTAATGGAAAAAAAATATTAATTTTAGTTTTTTACAAAATCAAATAAATGATAGATAATTCTTTGATTATTATTATTTTGAAATGAGATGCAAAATGAAAAAAGAATTTAATTAATTAACATCACCAAATGATTTCATGAAAATCAGAAACCAACCAAGATATTATTTCATGAAGTATTGAACACATTATTCAAAATAGTCAAACTTGCTAATGAGCAAAAGAATAAACACATAATCATAATTTAAACAAAAGTAAACATTTGACAAAAAATAACGTTTTTGTTTAAATTGAGATTTTTATGCTCGTTTTTAACTTTTGACATATACTCTTGTAATAAATGACTCATACTAAAGTGAATGTCTTAAGTTTGTCTCAAAGCAAGCCAAGGAATATAACTATTTGAAAAGGTTGATTCTGTAGCTCATTATAATTATCAAGATTCTAATAGGGGCCCTTTAAATTTTGTAAAAATATAGGGGGAGTTGTTGGAGATCAACAAAGACGGCATTTGATTGCCACCGATTTTTCATGTCACTAGAGTACCACAACATACTGAAATTCATGGCCAGAGGTTCAAATGGCTCAGTGTCTAGGAAGGTCGCACCTTCCGGCATCTCCCATGTGATGAAAGCAATCAGGATAAGAAGCTAGCTAAAGTGGAATTCATATCCCTGATCCAGCGCTTCCCTGCAATCTAGTTCTAGTTGGTTCACGAGGTACTTCACCCAATTCATTTGTAGTCCCTCTGCACACTTCCTTGCGAGGTTGACTATGAATCTAGTTACTTGGGTCGGTCGATTCTTGCAAACTAGCTTGCATGCGATCAGCTGACAGGCAAGGTGCACTACACCACTCTGGATAGAGGCTACCTTGTAGCCTCATGTTCCATTCTCTACATCGTCGTAAGTATCCCTTATTCTCTGGGTGAGAGCACAATCTGTGGTCTTTCCGGGGTAGAAATCATGTGGGTCAGGTCCTTGCATGCTAAGCCCTGTGATCCGATTGATCAAAGTTGGATCCATTGTGATGCGGCGGTTCAACCATAAGTATCCTCCATGATAGCAGGACAACAGCAACTTGATGCACATGTTCACTTCTTGATGCCTCCCGAAGTGAGGAATCTTCATTACATTAAGCAGTGTGGACTGTACGAGGTTCATGGTCCATTGCTGGGGAACAATCTTTGAATTCTTTCCCTTGGTTCTAGTCAGATACTTGTATGGGGATAGCATATTGTACACTTTCATGTCACCGAGGTTGAAGTCACTAAACTTCAACGCTGCAATCTTATCATGTTTTGCACGCACTGCGCATATCCCCTTCGGAAGGTATGCAATGACCAATTCATATTAAAAATATTTGGGCATATTGTCTCGGTTTATTGCGCCACTCAGAGGTGGTAGATAAGTAGGTAGAATTCTCAGAATCAGCTTAGCATTCGTGATATCATGTTTGTGCTTCATTTGTTTTTCATCAGCTGGCCGGGATGGTCTGGCTCGAGAAGTGGATGGAGAGGCCTGCAGTCCTGTCATCGAAAATGCTTGTACACTTGTAGACACTCCTCTCTCCGACATGACTCTCTCTGTCATCAAGTCGATCAAAACTTCCTCAACGACTTTCTCTACATCGCTCAATGCTTCCAACATATGCACTCGGGGTAAACAGTCTGTGGGATCGGGGAACAACTCAGACATGATAATGAGATAGAGAATGAGAGCACAATGATCACTATATAAACTCGGCTTAGTCTGTGGGCTCAAATTCTCGATTGGAAAAAGTGTTCTTGGTGCATGGCGCAATGAGATAAATAGGTAATTCAAAAATGATTGGCTTGCAACGGGTATGAGCCTCCATTAACTCTTGTTCGATCTGTTATGGCATGGTCCAATGGTCGGATGATGAACCTTTATTTCTTTTCTGTTCATTTGGAGTGTAATTCGAACAGATATATCAACCCCAACGACTATATTGCTTTGTCATGGCGAAGTTCCATGTGTTTTTGTTCTAATATCTCGGCAAAACTCCAATTCTGTAATTTTTCTTTCTATGAGGTCTCCTCTAGAACCTCTTGTAACCTTTCAGTATTAGTCCTCTTCTTTCTTAACATTCTAGCCTTCTTTCAAGTGAGCTTCATCTTAGTAATTCTTTTCTCATTCTAATTCTTTTCTTCTTTGGTATTAGTTACTTTGCGCTGTTGAAATTCTTTCCTAGGGTTCCTGGATAATACTTCTTCTTTGTCTGGGATAGGTAATTCAATCTTCTGAGGATCCTCTAGTGTTCTCTTAGCTTCGACATCCGAGTTGCTAGTATTAAATATCTACGATTTGCTCTCATGTTCCTCAATCAAGTGCACGATCCTTATGGTCATCAAGTCTTTTAACTCTTGCTTCTTTTGTTCAAAAACTTCTTCTTCTTCCTTACGTCAGGCTTGGTCTCTATCAATCCAAGAATTTCCTATTAGCATGGTAAACGGGGCACTGTCTTTGACAAATTTAATAATCTCAAAGTCTTCTTCTGTCGAAGTTCCATTGACAATCATAGGTATCTGAGTGAGCCTTCCACATAGGTTAACTAGCTTTCCTTTGAATAAACTTATTCCTCCTAGTGAAGGGATCATAACAGGCCTTCCTATAGCTTCCTAGGTTCTCATTGTCATGATATTCACCTGTGTTTTCTCATCTAGAACACAGTCAATGTCGAAGTCTCCTATTCTCACTTCGATGCATTCCTTTTCTTTGAAGATCTCTAATAAGATGACATGTTGGTGTCATTCAGGGTTTCTTTCATCTGTAGCAATGCTTTCTCTGATTCTTTCTGAGGTTCATCTGTAGGTTCTGGATATGCCTTAGGGTTTTCTTGATTCAGGTTCATTATTTCAAGATTAGCAATCATTCTAGGGCAATCCAATACTTCATGGTATAGAGCTTTACAACAAAGACAACTAGGTCTTCCACCAGGGAATTCCTTAACAAGATGTCCCAGCCTTCTGCAACTGTAACAGAGGGTTAATCCTCTCTTCCTTTTAAATGATCTCCATCTTCTTTTGTACTGCGCACTAGGATCATGGGATCTAACCTGCAAAAAATTCTTACTAGGTTCCTACATCCATTTGTTAGTCTGAACATTCTTTCTTTGCATAGGTATAATATATCTTTCACTATTCTTATCAGATCTACTCATATCAAATCTTCCTTCATCTATTAATGACCTATCTTTCAAACTAGGACAGACTCTATTAAACAGACCTAAATCCATATTCTAGAAAAAAAATTTCCACTTATCTTACTTATATAAAGCACAAAGCTTCCAGATCTTAAAACTTTTAACTATTATTACCTTTATCAGAGCACAGATCTTGCAGATATTACCTCTTTTAGTCATAAATTTCCACTTTTACCTTTCTTAGAGCACAAAGCATTCAGATTTTGMTTCTTTTCTTCAGATCCAACCTTCTCTCTTTAGCACAGAGCTTTACAAATCAAGTAGAATATTTCACACTAGGGCACAGATCTACGCACAAAGATTTCACAATTTCAGGATGAATCTTTGCACARAGCTTCCTCTTTCTCAGTTCCCAGCAATCCAGTTTCAGGTCCTGGCAACGGAACCATTTGTTGGCAYAGGGGAAAACACAAGGTTCAACGCTACAACARYGCACCAACAAAKCCCTAACTACCAACCCTTTCGACAACACCTATGAAGCAAATGAAGTCTCACCCGAGGTAGAGGCAGGGGTGGTTGTAGGACTCAAGTGTCTATAACCTTAGCTGGGACATAGATMTATGATTAGAACACTTAATAAAGCACTTAGCACCATTAGTTCCTCAATATGAAGTCAATAACCACTTCGCTTATAAGACAAAACTTTGCATCATTCACACTAATCTACGGTATTCAAGCACTTAGCATATAAAAATGGATCAGAATGAGCATATCAAGCGCTAAGCATGAGTATCTAGATCAGATCTAACATTCTCACATATAATAAGCACCAAGCATCAATAGATCTATTTAAACATATCAGAGCATTTCACATATAATATGTAAATACAATAAGACAAAGCACATCACACAGGGTTTATGTGGTTCACCCCCACCCTGAGGCTATGTCCACCAACTCTTCTTCTTTATAGTCTTCGGTCAATCGGTTACAAGTACAGAGCCTCAAAACCCTTACTCCACATAGGACATAAGATTTGTGCAGCTCGCTAGATCCTTCTTCCTTGCGTTATAGCATAAATCCTTCTACAGTCTTTCACAGGGACTTGCACTCAGCGCTATAAGTCTCACACAGTATGCACAGAGCACTTACAATCCTTTGATCACATAGATCTAGCACTTAGCCATTCCTTTAGCAATTATCACCTTGACCTCTTTCTATATTTCCTATCCTTCTATATATACATTACAAAATAGGCCTAAACATGGGTAAACCCATGGGCCGACATCCCATTCTTGTTACATATTCCCAAAAACCCAAAAAGGGGGCCAAGATCCTGTGATCTCTGCTTCATCTTGTGCTCCTCCTTCAACAAGCTGTCGAAGTCCCAAATTAGGTCAACATTACCAAGAAACTCCCAAAACTTGGTCAAGGGCCAACAATGTCCTTACTTGACGGTTTTTTTGGTTACAATCAAATCAAGTTAAAAAGGGTAGATAAATATAAAACTACATTTATTACTCGTTGGGGCACATTTGCTTCTGAATGTATGTCTTTTGGCTTATCTAATGCAGGTGCCACTTTTCAAAGAGCTATGTAAATAACTCTTGAAGATTTGATTAGAAATATTATTCAGATCTATCTTGATGACTTAACTGTGTATTCTAAAAACCGATCGGATCATTTTGGTCATCTTAGAAAATTTCTGATGCGATGCAAGAAATTTGAAATTTCTCTAAATCCTTCTAAGTCTATTTTCGGCGTTACCGAGGGAAATATCCTTGGACACATTGTCCCTGATTCAAGAATAAGCATTGATCCTGAAAGGATTGTTGCTATCCTTAATCCGCATGTTCCCACTTCCAAGAAGGAGGTTAAATATTTTATGGGTGTTATTAACTTTGTCCGTAGGTTTGTTCTTGATTTTTTTGTGATGGTCAAGCTAATTCATAATCTTCTTAAGCAAGATCGTTCTTTTTCTTGGACAAATGATTTCAAAAATTCTTTTGTAGGGATCAAGGAAGCAATCAGTTCCGCACCGATTTTGGCGAAGCTAAATTTTGAGAAAGAATTCACGATATATACTAATTCCATAGAGGAAACAGTTTCTTCTATCCTCATGCAATGTGATGACTAGCGAAATGAAAAACCAGTGGCTTACATGATTGAAAGCTCGTCTAATGATGATTTTAAATATTCTTGTATTGAAAATAACGATTTTGCTCTTGTTAAAGATAATGAAAAGTTTCATCACTTCATCTTAGGTAAGCACATGTTGGTAAAATTCCCTTTACCCACTATCAAGTTTTTGCTCTCACGGACTTATCTTTCATAGAATCTTGCACATTGGCTTGCCAAGATCTAGGAGCATGATTTAACTATTGTGACTTCTAACATCATCAAAGGATGTGACTTAGCCCTTCACTTAGCTTAGCATGTTGAAACTAGTGAAGAAATTTATGAACATGATAGTTGTCTATCAGCAATGTTCTATATTGAAAATCAAATCCTTCCTATTTCTAACCATCCTTGGTACAAACATTTGCTTTACTATTTGCAAAATCAAAGATGTCCAGATAACTTAGAAACTCACCAAAGAAGAAGGATATGTCTCAAATCTGCTAGATATGTCATTATAGGAGACTTCTTGTTTAGAATATTTGTCGATGGTATGTTGCTTCGTTGTGTAAACAATGAGGAAGCACATAAATTGTTGCAAGAAACTCATGGTTCTTCAAATTTTGTTATTCATGTAGGAGGTCATTTTTCTACCAAAACCATTGCTTTCAAGATTATCAGAAAAGAATATTATTGGCCTTCAATTTTTCATGATTTGTATGTTTATTCCAGATCTTGTGACAAGTACCATAAATTTGTTGGGAAGGAACACCTTTCAGACATGCCTTTACAAACTGTCCTCCCAGACTTTCCTTTTTCAAAGTGGGGTTTGGACTTTATTGGTCCTATTAATACTCCATCTTCCATAGGACAAGTCTTTATCTTAACAACCATAGACTATTTTACTAAATGGACTGAAGTTGTCTCGCTTAAACATTCACAAGATGAGTAGATGATTTCTTTCCTTGAAAATAATATTTTTTTCCAGATTTGGTCTTCCTTTTGAAATTATTACAGACAATGGTCATGCTTTTATTTCTGCTAAGCTGACCCAATTTTTTTCTAAGTTGGGGGTTAAACATTTTACTTCATCAGCTTATTATCCCCAAGGTAATGGGCAGTGCGAGTCTACCAATAAGAATCTGGTGAGAATTATCAAAAGGCTCATTGAAGATAAGCCTCGGCAATGGCACACTCTCCTCACTTACGCCCTTTGGGCAGATTGAACCACCACCAAGGTGGGCACTAGTTGCACTCCTTTTTAGCTTGTTTATGGTCAAGAAGGCATTTTGCCTACTGAGCTGGAAATTTCCTCCTTAAGGTTAATGCTAATGGTCGAAGAATTTAATTCTTCAGATGTCTCCCAAAGAATTAATGCACTTTTGGATTTAAAGGAGAAAAGGATGTTTTCCTTGTATAATATAAACAGAACAGAGCAGACTGTTAAAAAATATCCCAACAATAGTGTCAAAGATATCAAATTTAAAGTCAATGAAAAGGTATTGTTATGGGATTTAGCTCATGCTAATAGAGGAAATCATTCAAACTTTCAAAAATTATATGTTATATATGGTATATGGTTGTTGGGTGATATAAGTTATGCCTCGGGTTATGCTTCCTCACTGGAATTGTTTTCAAATGATTTGGCTCTTAAGAAATAGACAAATGTTATACCTCGTTGTGTTTTGGGTAACTGTCACTGTTAAGTGTACATTTGCTTCTCCTCTACAAATGCAAGACACACTATGTGCATCGTTTTTCTACCCTACCTATCGTTGTTTCCTCTGTGGCTAATTGTTGTGTCATTGCCCAAACCGGGAGTTATGAGGAAACCCTGTGGTTTTCTACTATGCTTTGTATCAAAGGGTATTTGCCTATGGTTTATATGCCTCTAAGGACCTCCAATTCTTTGTTTTATTGATTACTAAGAACACTCTTGATTACCTCTTTTTATTTGTTGTGACAGAGGTCGATTTTAAAAAATCCCCAACTGTTCTTACTCCTGTCAAACATCTTTTTGGTTGTAAAAAATTGGTTATCAACTGGAGTGATTATGGAATGTTTTGTCGAGTTCCTATCTCATATTCCTATGATGAAATCGAATGAAACGTTGTGATCGGTAATGAGTAATAATATACAGTCAAAGGGATGCCTCTTTTTCGTTAACTTTGAACCATTGTGTTATATAGAAAGGTGTTGATTACGAATTGGAGACTCTTATGTGTTTCACTAGGCACGATCGAGGTTATAGAAATTTATGGAATTGGTAACTATGTGTATTTCGTTATGTTCATTGTGCATCTATTATGGAATCATCGTGCATATTATGAATGGTTTCATTGACAGTGATGAAGCTTGGGTGTATGTTGTTTGTGGTTCCGTTACAAGAAATTATTGGTTGATATGTTGAAGAATGTATGAAATCGGGCATTTTTTAGAAGTCTGGTCAATTTGGAAAGGGACCTGTGCATATGTTTAATCGATTGATTATGAATTTATGGATAGTGTATGATATTTTTATAGCGATGTATTATGGATAGAGGTGGAGCAATGTTGTTGTGTGTTTTCTTTCAATTCTTAAAAGGAAAGGAAAGAAATTAGAGACCAAGCGTTTTCTTAACAGGACTGTTGAAAGTTGTTTTGATTAGGAGTATGATTCCAGAATGTGATAATTGAGAAGGTTTTAATAATTTGAATGTTGAAAAATGAAGAATTTTGATACACATTAATTATTGAATTGGTGTTGGTATTTTTTGTATTGAGTACAGAGTTATGTTTATTGATTACTTGATTTGTTTTATGAACAACATTCGTTATTTCCCTGCCATTCTCTCACTTTTTCACACATTACAAGTCCCGTCACCTTCCTAGATTCAGTATTCACTCCCTGTTCTTAAAATTAAATTATAGTTAAATGAAAACTTTGTATTATAGCAGTTTAAGGATGGTACATGGATGAGTTACAGTTGATATGTTTTGATATTACAATATAGTTGATTGTTTGATGATTTGTTGAGCAGCAATCATGATCTACCCCCCTTCATTTTACCACTTTTCACTCAATACAATCCCTCATATATCCCAGAACCCTTATTCACCCCCTGCTCATTGACAAGTATTAAACAATTTTATGGATTGGATTGCATGAGTATGATGTGTTGTTGAGCCAAACTATGTTTCATATTTAAAGATATGTCATGTATGGTTTGTTGAAGAAACTAGTTGCTAATAATTAATCCATACAGGAATGATATTCTTCATCAGAGGTAGCCATGATCGGGGTAATAGGGGAAGAGAAAATTGGAACAGTGGCCCTAGAAGGCCAAGGTTTTCTATACATTTTGATGCAGACTCACAAGAGTTGAGCCAACTATTTCAAGCTAGTTTTTTTAACTCGATTGGACAAGGAGTGGTCCAACCTAGGCCAGAAAGGCCTCCTCTCCAAGCCCTACATGTCTCTGGTATCACAGTTCCCCATCATGTCTCATTACAACCTGAAGTCCCAGAAAACGACGGATGGCAAGAAATTGTCCACCCGGCAGTATCCCAACATCATGGCTGGTCCAATTTGTCTCTACATGCTCCCAAATTGTCCAATCTACCCCTGCACACTCACCAGTACAGTCTTCCCATGCAAGCAAAATTTTTAAAACCGAAGCCCACCATGCTCTTGATAAAGGAAAAGTTGATGTTGCCCCCTCCTCTCCCTCAAATGACTCTGCCAAATCTGTTTAATCTCGCATGCATTTGAGAGATTTTTATCAGTGAGATCAGGCCTAAAGGTTCCACATAGGCTAAGGAAAATTCAAAGAAATCAAATGGAGACAGAAGCAACCAGGGGAAAATTGCCTCCAAGAGTGGCAAATATGGTTTTTGACTATTTTTATTTATTGATTGTTAAGAAAAGTTGACTTCTGAAGTTTTGGATAGCACACTATTTTTTGGATATGTTGGATATTATATTTTTGGATATGGTTTCAAATATCATTGATATTAATTTTCAAATTATGAGAGTGATGATGGGAGCCGCAAGGAGGGATGTGTTTGATTGATTAACTAGTTGTGTTTATGCTTGTTAAAGAAACTAAAGGGAATCACAAGGGGTCCCACCTACTAGTTATTATTTTTTAAAGACCCTTATTATTATTTTATTAATTTCCCCCCTAAACCAAAAATTTGGTTGAGTTTTAGTTAACTTAACTAAAGAGGTAGTTTAATTACTTCAACTAATTATGATTGTTTAAAGGCAAAAAGAGAAGGAGGAACAAGAGGAGAATAGAAGGAGAAAGCATACTAAGGCCTGCTCTTGAGTTTTATTGAGATAATTCAGTTTTCATTCATTTTTTAATTCATTGAAAGCCTAATTCTCTTTTAAGATAGAAAGGTCTTATTGTAAACAACAAGATTCAAGGTTGAATTACATCATTCAAACACTTTTTTTTCGAAGGTGTTGATCTATATTTGATAGTCTATGTAGACTTGTTTGTTTGTGAATTAAATTTCATGACTGATAAAGGATATTGTGCAGAATCGAGTGGGCAACAATCTATGGCAAGTTGATCTAGCTTTTAAAGTTCATTTTTTTACTTTCTGTTAGAAGTCCTTTTGTATGGTTTTCATCGAGGACATCTAAGTTTGACTTTGGTCCAAACTTGCTCAGGGAATTTTGTAAAGAGAACAATTCTTCGACAAAATTGGAATGAAATAAGCGACTGCTTTATGTCTCATCTGTGTAGATTATTGACTTAGTATTTTTACTTTTATCTCTACATTTATTTTTTCATTTGTTATATTCATAAAATTACATAAACATTGAATTTTTTTAGCAATCTTTCATTTATAAAAAAATCATCCTAAGCCCTTGTAACCAATACTTGTGAATTAGGAAAAAAAATTTGAAGACTATAAACATAGGGTGATATTCCTGGCTATCTTTCTTTAGCCAAGTAAGATCTGAAAATGCTTGATTAAGATCATTTCATATATTTTCCTCAACATTTATTTGGCGAATCCACTGGGGAGATCTTCAATATCTCTTTGGCTGATTTTTATGCTTGATTATCATCGAATATATCTTTTTTTCTAATATTGATTCTTTGACTGTTTCATTTCATAATGACTATACCTGTTGCAAGGAATCCTAATATTGAGTCTGGTCTTCAAGATCAAACCAACATCGCTTTAAACTTTTTTAACACCATTTTAGAAACTGCTAATACTCGGACTAAGCTTAATCGTTCATGGGAAGAAATTGAACAAGATATAAGTGCCCAAGAACGTTGGGAAGCTAGATGTAGACAACTTAGGAATTAGCCATAACTTTATTTTTTAGATTTGATCTTCTTTTCATGTCCTTATACCTTCATGTTTCTAGGAGAGAAGAGGATTATCACCTGAAATTAATCCTATTTTTGAAATAGGAAGAAGGGACGTTGTGTTATCAACCCAACAAAGTCCTCTAAGGAGAACCTTGTATGATTCATCCAATTCGTCTTTCTCTCCCTTATCTATTATCCACAAGATGGCATTTAGTGGTGGATCTGGTGGCTCCAGGGGTGCTTCTTCATCTCAATATTCAACTTCGCCAATGATTGGTATCTTATATAGTCACCAAGTCCCTATCTAATATACCACAAACCCCACCAAAGTCATTAAAAAGTATGGGCTTTTTCAGTTTGAATAAGATGCTACAACCACACTATGGCATGTTTCCTCTCCTCTTAACCTGGCACATGCTACTCATCCACTTCTTAAATTCAAAGAGCATATCCCTAAGTTTTTAGGGAATAACACTGTCAGTATGAATGAACACTTGGTGGAATTTTCTAATTCATGTCACAACATAGCAACAAATGAAAACGATACTTGCATGCACTTATTTGTCAATTCACTTGAAGGGAAGGCCACGGCCGATTTATTCTATCTCCCTCCTAAGATTTCATCTACTTGGGAGGAGTTAGTCTATTGGTTCCGGACATTTATTCTATCTCCTCCTAAGATTTCATCTACTTGGGAGGAGTTAGTCTATTGATTCAATCAAATCCTCTTAACCCTGTCTCACCCCTAACCAAGCCAAGACACATATTATGCACGTTATACAATCAAATCCCTAACCTCATTCGACCTCAGAACCAAGCCGTTTTCATGTATTATTATAATGCATTACCTTCCCCCTACCATCATAGGCTTGAGTAAAAGGCCATTGATAACCTCGGTTCCTCTCTGCATACTTTTTTAGAGTATGAAGAACAACTTGAAATAACAGGTCTTCCTCATGGAGAATCAGTTAAACAGACATGCATGTATTCCCTATTATAGCTTGTACAAGACATGAATAATCAGATGATAGTGTATGAGCGAAAGGGAAATATCTCTCCTCTTACCTATGGAGCTTCATCCTCTTCTACACCCCCCTTTAAAAATCCAAATGAAAATAATTTTCAGCCTAAATCTATCATGCCTCATAGGTAGGGTACCTTTTGCGAGGAACACCATGAGGAAACTACATGTGAGGTAAAGAAGAGTGCCAAAGATAAAATCTTTGGTAAACGACCTGAAACTACCATCGTTGTACTAGATTTTGCAGAGCCAAAAGATGTCATGATCATCAATACTAGGAACAAATCCTATGCTCCCAAAAGAAAATACGATCCTCCCCACAATTATTCTAGCCCGAGCTCATCCTCACCAACTATTATTGCTCAGTTTCCTAAGGCTCCTGACAGTCAAGGAATGACCTACCCTCTCCCCTCTTCCAAATACAATATTCTAAATCAGTTGGCCAACATCAAAGCATATGAGACCCTTCTAGACATGGTTGTCGTCCCTGAACAACAGAGGCATCTAAAACAATTCATGGAAGGAAAAGCTTACGTTGTAGCCAACCTCTCTAAAGAGGTAGATGAAGAGGATTTGTCTATAAATAAAGTAGGTGTACATAACTTTAGATACCCTATAAAAAATCCCCCTTTTTATATTTCTGTAAATATTATGGATAAGATTTCCCATTGTTGCCTCATTGACAGCAGTTCGGGCCCAAGTGTAATGTCGAAGATCATTATAGAAGAGCTAGGATTATCTTGTACAAATGAAAATGCCAAAACCATGCTCTCTTATAATATTCTACAACAAACGACCATAGGTGAAATGAAGGACGTGACCTTGGTTTTGTGCGCGCACCCTGAAATAAGGACAACCCTTAATATTCAGGTAATCTATATGCCAGTAATTAACTACTCGATCATCCTAGGAAGATATTGGAAAGCTTTGACAGGTGGATGCTTATCACTCAACGGGACACACTCATTCGTTCCTCGGAATGGTAAAAAAATCATAGTCCTTAGAGAGGGAAGGATTTCACCTTATGTAGAAAGTGTTCCACAATCTAATGTGAATTATATTGAAGAGGACCTAGGGGTGTATTCCATCTTTGTTGAGGAGGACAACACTCCCTTGGAACAAATCAACTTAGACGACGGTATGTGGCATATGCACTTTGATGGTTCATGCTCTAATGAAGGAAATGGAGCTGGAATTATCCTATACTCTCTTGTGGGGAAATTCATAACTTTTCTTATAGGTTATAGTTTTCTTGCACAAACAATGTCACTGAATTTGAAGCTTTATTATTAGGCATTGAAAATGCCTATAATCTGGGTTGTGTTCACCTCACAGTTTTTGGGGATTCTCAACTTGTTGTGAACCTTGTACGTAAGATATAGTCCCCTAGCAATAAGTTGATGAAATGCTACACCCAAACTGTTTGGGCACTTATCTTGAACCTACTATCTTTCAACATTACTCATGTTAAGAGGGAATTGAACTCAATGGCTGATCGGTTAGTTGTTTTTKCCACCTCTCCTAATCGGCAACTTCTGCCTCAAAGACCTGATTGTACCTTTCAATCTCTATATCATCCACACATCCCTGACARTATAGAATCATGGCAAGTCTTCCCTAGTGATTAGAGCATATGTTCTTTCATTCAAAATGAACCTTATAAGCCTAAGGAAATTATATCAATGGAAGATAACAAGATTCCTAAAGGCTTGACTCCTCTAGAAAGTTCATTTTCATCGAGTGATGTAGGAAACAAAGAGAAACATAAAGAAGAGGAGTCGAAAAGGAAAGTGGGTGAAACCATTTCCTTGAACATTGGAACACCCGAATCTCCAAAGGATGTTAAAATAGGTGCTCAATGTTCTGATGAAGAAAAATTGAGGTTCGCTAGACTGCTTGGTGAATTTGAGGATTTTTTTATTTGGTCTTATGAGGATCTTCATGGTTTTGATCATGTTCTTATACAGCATGCCATTCCTATCAAGGAGGGAATAAAACTAGTTAGGAAAAAACAAAGACCCATTAACCCTGCACTGGAAGCAACTATTTGAAAGGAGTTGGAAAAACTCTTGAAGGTTGGGATCATTTTTCCGGTCAAGTATTCTGAATGGGTTTCCAATTTGGTTCCCGTTCAAAAAACAACTGGTCATATCAGATAATGCGTAGATTTTCGTGCATTAAATCGGGCTAGTACAAAAGATCACTTTCCTCTCCCTAATATGGTAATGATTTTGCAGCAGGTTGCAAGGTCATAGATGATGTCCTTACTTGACAATTTTTCTGGTTACAATCAAATCAAGGTAAAAAGGGAAGATAAATATAAAACCACATTTATTACTCATTGGGGCACATTTTCTTATGAACGTATGCCTTTTGTATTATCTAATGCAGGTGCCACTTTTCAAAGAGCTATGCAAATAGATTTTGACGATTTGATCGACAATATTATTCAGATCTATCTTGATGACTTAACTTTGTATTCTAAAAATCGATCGGATCATTTTGGTCATCTTAAAAAATTTCTCATACGATGCATGAAATTTGGCATTTCTCTAAATCATTCTAAGTCTATTGTTGGCGTTACCAAGGGAAATCTCCTTGGACACATTGTCTCTGATTCGAGAATAATCATTGATCCTAAAAGGATTGTTGTTATTCGTAATATGCATGTCCCCACTTCCAAGAAGGAGGTTCAATCTTTTATGGGTGTTATTAACTTCAGCTGTAGGTTTGTTCCCGATTTTTTTGTGATGGTCAAGCCAATTCATAATCTTCTTAAGCAAGATCATTCTTTTTCTTGGACAGATGATGTCGAAAATTCTTTTGTAGGGATCAAGGAATCAATCAGTTTTGCACTGGTTTTGGAGAAGTTGGATTTTGAGAAAGAATTCACGATATATACTAATTCCACAGAGAAAGTCGTTTCTTCTATCCTCGTGCAATGTGATGACCAAGGAAATGAAAAACCAGTGGCTTACATGAGTCAAATCTTGCCTGGTGATGATTTTAAATATTCTTTTATTGAAAATCATGATTTTTCTCTTGTTCAACCTATTGAAAAGTTTCACCACTTCATCTTAGGTAAGAACACGTTGGTAAAATTCCCTTTACTCGCTGTCAAGTTTTTTCTCTCACAGACTTATCTTTTAGTGAATCTTGCACATTGACTTGCCAAGATCCAAGAGCATGATTTAAATATTGTGACCTCTAACACCATCAAGGGATGTGACTTAGCCCTTCACTTAGCTTAGCATGTTGAAACTAGTGAAGAAATTGATGAACATGATAGCTCTCTATCAGCACTGTTCTACATTGAAAATCAAATCCTTCCTGTTTCTGACCATCCTTGGTACAAAACTTTGGTTTACTATTTTCAAAATCAAATATGTCGAAATAACTTAGACACTCACCAAAGAATAAGGCTTTGTCTTGAATATGCTAGATACGTCATTATAGGAGACTGCTTGTTTAGAAGATTTGTCGATGGTATGTTGCTTCACTGTGTAAAAAATGAGGAAGCAAGGAAATTGTTGCAAGAAAATCATGGTTCTTTCAAATTCTGGTATTCATGTACGAGGTCATTTTTTCTGCTAAAACCACTGCTTTCAAGATTATCATAAAAGGATATTATTGGCCTTCAATTTTTCGGGATTCGTATGTTTTTTTCTAGATCTTGTGACTAGTGCCAGAAATTTGTTGGGAAGGAACACATTTCAGCCATGCCTTTATAACCTGTCCTCCCAAAATTTTCTTTTTAAAATTGGGGTTTGTACTTTATTGGTCCTATTAATCCTCTGTCTTCCGTAGGACAAGTCTTTATCTTAATAACCATAGACTATTTTACAAAATGGCAGTAAGTTGTCCCGCTTAAACATTCACAGGATGAGCAGGTGATTTCTTTCCTTGAAAATAATATTTTTTCCAGATTTGGTCTTCCTTTGGAAATTATTATAGACAATGATCCTTCTTTTATTTTTGCTAAGCTGACCCAATTTTTGGCTAAGTTGGGGGTTAAAAATTTTACTTAATCGGCTTGTTATCCGCAAGGTAATGGGCAGGTTGATTCACAATAAGGGCTAAGTCACATCCCTTGATGGTGTTAGAAGTCACGATATTTCTCACTTACACCCTTTGGGAAGATCGAACCACCACCAAGGTGAGAACTAATTATACTCCTTTTCATCTTGTTTATGGTCAAGAAGCCATTCTGCCTACTAATCTAGAACTTTCCTCCTTAAGGTTAATGCTACAGGTCGAAGAATTGAATTCTTCTAATGTCTCCCAAAGAATTAATGCACTTTTGGCTTTAGAGGAGCAAAGGGAATTTTCCTTGGATAATATAAATAGAAGACAACAGACTCTTAAAAAATATTCCAACAAGAGTGTCAAAGCTATCAAAATTAAAGTCAATGAGAAGGTATTGCTATGGGATTCAACTCATGCTGATAGAGGAAGGCATTCAAAGTTTCAAAAATTATGGCTAGGTCCTTTCAAGATCGATTTTGTCCTGGATGCAAACTCTTGTATTCTAAAGGACTTACAAGAGTGATTGTTTTCCTACAGCACTAATGGTTCCCACTTAAAACATTATGTAGAACCAACTTGAAAAGTTTAACGTTGTTCGGACTGTTTATGTATTATAGTAGTTTTCATTTCTACTTTTACAGTAGTTTTCATTTATGCCTTCATTTTAGTAGTTTTCATTTATGTTGTTTTCATTTCTATCATTTAATTTATGCTCAATCAAATTTTGTTGTTTCATTTCTATTATGGCATTTCTTTCTTTTGATTTCATTTTTTGAGAATAAAATGTTGGATCAGTTTTTCCACAGTGACACTCCTACAAAGTATTGTTAATGAATAAAAATCGAGCTTACACAATTGTCATGATGTTCCCCTTGAAGGCATCATTGAAATTTTTATATGCTTCCACTGTTGTTTTATGAGATAGTTGGTTTTATCCCTCCTCTTCTTTCCTTTTCTTCATCCATTTTGAAATTCAAAAGAGCAAATTCAGAATATTTTTCCCCTTGAAGTTAAGCACAATTCTTAGTTGAATTATTATGCTTACAGGGATAAACCCCCTCATACTTAACATTTTCCATGAGTTATTCCCAAATTCCCGGTCATTATTTCCTTAAATTCGCTCACTTCCCCCTGTTGCATAATCATTCTGATTTATATCTTCTTGATTTGATATTACTTGCTCTGCGAAACCAATTATTCTAAGTTCATTATCTGTTGGAAATAGATTTCCCTGTGAAGTCGCCAATTTGTTGATGATTAAAATCGCAATGAGGAATTTCACCTTCAAAGTATTGTTAAATCCCTATTATTTAAACTATGATAATAATATAATACTAGTAGGTGGGACCCCCTTGTAGATTGTAGGCTCGAAGATAGTCAGATCACACATTTTCTATTGTTGTTTTGATGTTGCTTAGAGAGTCCTATATGGTTGACAATATAGTTTTGGTTTCATTTCTACATAGTGATAGGTGGATGATGCATTTTATGGGATGTTCTGCTATTTAAAGCTTTATTTTTATGTTATGATTGGCATATATTTAAAGTTTCTATGTTAAATCATGTCACCATGATTTATTACCTGGCTACACATACACAATAAATATGTTAGCAATGACATAAACAAAACAAAGAGAAGAAACTTATGGGAACAATCCTAAAAGAAAGGGCATATGCTTAAGCTATGTCAAAGGTTATGTGGAAATGGAAATGTAAAACATGTTAGTATTAGTCCTAACTATTATATGGTGGTTAGTGACTATGCGATTTTTCATTTGAGTTATTTTGAGGTGCATATGATATTTCAAGGCATATGGTATGGCTTGAAAACTTGGCAAGGGTTAACGTGAATGTTTTGGATGGCGCATTTGGAAAGGAATGTGGTTGATGTTGGACACAGTGTCATTAATGTGTTGTCATTGATGTCAAACATTATAATAGTATGCAGAGTTCATGACAAATATATGCAGTATAACAGTTAGCAGAAGATGTCATATAGTATGCAGAGATTAAAGCTCAGGAGGGTTAGAGAATGAAGATCAAAGCTCAAAAGGAAGAGTGCATTGTAGAAATGTCATCGAGATCGATGGAAAGACTAAGAAGTCGATCGGTGCACAGAAATGGTGAAAAGCCTCAACAACCGTCCGATCAAGAAATTGATGGTGTTGATCATCTCATGTAACGGACATCGATCATATCAGTGACTGTGGGCTTAAGGACCATTGGAGGATTGGTCAATGATCAGATCAATTTGTGACCGTCAGATATGCAAGAAAAATAAAGGGCAGGGATTGATTGCAGAGCACGAAGGGAGAATTAAACTATACGTTATTTCCAATCCTGCATTTAGTTAGGATCGTCAGATCTTATAAATTAAAAGATCGACGACTTTGGTTGACTCACCAACAAATGCACAACTTCAATTGTGGAGCTTGGGTGACAAATTAAACCACTTGAAAGTTTTGGTTCTGCAGTCCACGTTGACTGTTGATGCTCACTCGACAATATATCTACGATTGGCATCAATTCCACTACCAACAAGCGGTTTACATTGCAGAACTCGACGATATTCTTAAAATCCGTGCTAGTTGAGGACCCCACAATCATCCTTGATCATTGATCTGCATCGAGAGCCTTCTCAACCGATGGATCAAGTTGAGTGGAAGGATAGGATAAGCAAAGAAAAAAGGTTAATATTTTGAATACCTGAATTCCCGATAGTCATTGGATCACTTTAAGTGGAAGGATTGGATAAGAAAAGAAGAACAGTTGTTGGATTTAAACCAAGGCAAAGTAGCATCACAGATAGATCGAGTCGTGGATCTAAGATCGTGATCAACGAACAAAATTCATTTCAGGTTACAAGTTGTGTGGAGGTTAGACTTCAGGGAATCTCACTTCAGAAGAACTGGGAAGTGGAGAGATCAAATTACCCGAAGTCCCGAAGGCTAAAATTATGAAGTCACTCTCAGCCATCGATCTGAGATACATTTCGGATATTATTATGACCATTAGATCGAGGAGAAGAATATGTGCCACGTCGGGAGATCTACGTCAACGGACCACGTCTACAAGGACACGTGGCACAGTCAGATAATGACAAGTGTCAAGATGAAATCGGTATTTTAGGTACGTGTAAATCACGAATCTCAGTGACACGTGGCAACACTCGGCATGTGCCATGTCAACAAGTGACGTCAGTAAGTTACGTCACTCCGGGAGTTTCACTTTGGGAGTTTCACCACCAACAAATGGCCAAAGTCCGGAAGTCTCGAAGGCCGAAGTGTTGAAGTCACGAAGGACAAAGTCCCGAAGCCTCAAAGTCCTAAGTCTCGAAGGGCCGAAATCATGAAGGACAAAGTCTCGAAGGCCGAAGTCTCGAAGTGGACATGAATCATCTGATCTAAAGAAAACTTTGGGAGCGTTCTTGACCGTTGATAAAGTATAGTGGAAGGATAGTGTAAGTAGAATAGTCAAAGTCTCGAAGTGTCGACAGTCATCCATATCATCGAGATATTAAAACATGACCGTTGATTCTGATAAGTGCTCAATCACTCATTTGGCCTAGTGTCTGGTCATTGCCGTTGGTCATATGGAATAAGATAAATCAAGGCAAAAGATAATATGTCGCTAAAGTTAATAATCCTATGGTTTTTCGTTGTCAGTCATGTGAAAATGGTTTGAAGGAAGCACCTCAGTAGAACTCGGTTAAAAGGAAATGGATCCATACCTGTGATAGATTTACGAAAATAACTCTCACTAAGTTAAAAGAATTAACATTAATTGTTGAATAATAATAGTGATTATTTTTAATGTTAAAATTAAGAGGTGTGATGGTCCAAACAAAGGGACACAATGTTTCATATCTCATACCAGTTGGAAGAATATATAAACAAGAAAGAGTAGTGATAAGAAGGTGTCTTTGCAATTCAGATAAGAAGATCAAAATAGAAGCAGAGTTCAAGAAGAAGAACTGTTGGTTTTAATGGGTCTGTCAAAGTCTTATTGAAGATTAAGAATAGAAGAAGACAAAGCAATAGTTATGTAATCCAGTATTTGATACAGAATACCTTTATTGGACCAGAAGATACATTGAAGATTAAATGACAGAAGCTAGAGAGTAAGAGATGAAGTTTAACTGCAGATAACCAGAAGACCATACAAGCATAGGTTGCAATAGATAAGTAGAAATTACAGTAGATTCATTGAATATTAAATGACAGAAGCCAAAGAACAAGAGATGAAGTTTGATTGCAAATAACTAGAAGACCATACAAGCAGAGGTTGCAGCAGAAAAGTAGAAAGTGCAACAATTAATAATTCTAAGAAGACTTGAAGAATTGATAGTATCTCTGTTTGTTTGAACAGAGTATAAGTGTTATAACCTACATAAAGGGAGGAAGGGTGGAGCAAGGGAAAACACGTCGAAGTCAAAAAGGTCAAATTTGATAGGACTTGTGTTAATAGATGCATGAATCAAATTTGATGAAGAGAAGAAGAGATTGAATTGCATTATGAAATTAAGGGTGGTTGGGTGGTGCAAGGGCAGGTTGGATTCTGCAGGGGATTTGGTGCTTCCTTGTCAGTTGTAGCTGACTAAATAGGGGGTCATAGCCTCCTTCCAATTGTAGCTGGTAAATAGGGTGTCGAAGCATCCTTTTAGTGGTAGCTGATCAAATAGGGGGTTGTAGCCTCCTTCCAATTGTAGTTGGTAAATGGGGTGTGGAAGCATCCCTTCAGTCGTAGCTGAAGAAACTTGGGGACAGTCTCTCCATCAATTTGTAGCTTGAAAACATTTTTGTAAAAGAACAATTTATTAATGAGAAATGATTTGGTGGTTTTCCCTATTGGGTTCCATGATAAAATCTTGTGTTCATAAGGGTTTGTTGTTCATCATATATTGTGTAATTGAATAATTAATGTGTGTGCTTAATAATATTGGAATTAATAAGAAAAAATAGGCAATACCGATTCACCCCTCCCCCTCTCAGTATTGTTGGATATTCCACCAATTGGTATCAGAGAAAGGTTCCTTTAAGAAAAGTATAAAAAATTGAAAGGAAGATCAAATTAAGCACACATGGATGGAAAAAATATTTACACTGTGAATGGAACTCCAATACTTGGAAAAGAGGAATACATATTTTGGAGTACAAGAATGGAAATTCATATGAAGGCATTGGGACTTGAAGTATGGAATTCCTTGTTCAGTAATTACTTCCCACCAAACAGAGTAAGTACTCCAGCTCAAAAGAAAGCCAAGAAAAGTAATTCAATGGCAATGAATACAATCCTTGATGGATTACCTGATTATGTCAAAGAGAATATAGGTGAATGTAACTTTGCAAAGGAACTTTGGGACAAGATAAAATACCTCTACTCAGATGAGAATTCAAATGAAGCATTTCAATAATAACAAATTCCAGTCTATAACAATTCTAGTGATGAATATTCTTTTGAATATTACTCAAACATTGAAGCAGAAGTCAATCTTGAAGCTGAGCTAGAGTGTGCTTTGGATGATGTGAGAAAATATAAACAAACGTGTAAACACCTAAAAGATCTCATGTTGGAGCAAAGGATAAAACAAGATTCAAAGAAGAAAGGACTTGAGCAAATCATATTTGAATTTAGAATCCAAGTCCAACTAGATCAAGAGAGATTGGAATCCTTGGAACAATCTCTTAATAAGGAGCAACAAATGTTTGAAGAACTCAAACAAAAACAGCTAGAAAGTGAGGAATAAAATCAGAAAAAAGACAATTAATGTCCTCACAAGAGGAGCTACACAATTCAAGACAACAAGCAGCCATTGGCATGGAAGAATCCAAGAATTTAATACAAAAAGTTGTTGGACTCAAGGATCAACTGAAGACTATTAAAAAATTCAAGGAACTGAAACCCTTGATAAAATTCTCAGTCTACAAATATTTCCATCGAACAAATATAGACTTGGATATGACCAAGTATACATGGTTAAAGGATCAATTCCTATTACTCAGATTGAAGTAGAATATGACAAGTGTTGTGATGATACCTCCAAAGAAACAACTGTGCAATAGAAGGATGACAAGAATGAAAACTCCTATATTCGAGAATCTGCTCATCCTCCCAAGAAGATGTATCGAATCAAAAGAGAAGATACATAAGACATTCCTATCAAGGATGAAGAAGAAGACTCGGCCATCAATAAAGGTAAAGACTCTCCACAATCTTTTGATTGCAATAATGTTGATATTGAATTATCACCTACAAGTAAAGAAGAAGATTTAGATACAATAGAAAAATGTTTTGTTAGCACTTATCCCATGAAAGAAGTAGAAGAAGAACTATCTAAGGCCAAATAGAAAGTTGATTGGAGTCTCTATGAATACCAAAATGACCATAATTATTCATACTATAGTTTTCTTCATGAATACCCTAAAGAATTTCTTGAAAAGAGTCAAAAGCATATCTTAGAAATAAAGGAAATGATCGAAGACAATGAAATAATCATATCAGAGCAAAATATTCAACTAGAAGAAAAAGAAGAGGAGATTAAGAAATTGAAGAATGAAATTAGTCAAGCAAAAGAAAAAAAGAAGGAAGATGATGAACTTAGCAGAAACCTTGCAGATCTAAAAGAACTAAGAGAAAGTAATGTCAATATGAAAACCCAACTGGAGAAGCCAAAAGAAGAGAGGAGGTAGTAAGGAACCAGTTGAAAAAAAGGGTAGAATCATGTCATAAGCTGGCAGCAGAAGTTGTGAATATTAGAAAGAAGGTTGAGAAGTCAAACACCTAAGTCAAGTTCTTGAACAGTTCCATGACCTTGGATAGTCAGAGATCACCAAATGACAAATTCGTTCTTGTCTACAACAAAGAAGAAATCAGTAATCCTAAGAAACCTTATGCAAGTCCTTCATTTGAAAAAGGTGAAGACGGGTGTTATCACTGAAATTTCATCCGCACATGGTTACAAGAACTCGGCATCATCAAACAGTGATGAAGTCATTCATGAACCTGAATTAATACCACAGCATTCAAAAAGGTCAAGAAACTATACAAAGTAGTGAAAAATTGAAGAGCGCTTTGCAGACATTGGGCGCGTGCGCGCATGCGCGGAACATGAACGTAGAAATAACGCACGATGCATGACTGTTAGCACAAAAATCCGCGCACCTGCTAAACGACGCATTTATGGAAGTGGTCGGCCTCCCAACCACTTATGGTTCAGCTCCCAAGCCGATTTGACCCTCAAATCTGGGTTGGATCCGACTGGTGGGCTGGTCAAAGACCTAATAATGCCCTAAATGGCCTCTTTTCACACTACAAAGCAGTTAAACAATAACCCAAAGCAATTCTATAAAAAGCCATGAATGCACCTCATTTTCTCAAGGAATTCAAAGTAATGTTATGCTGCCTATATTGTTTTGAGGACTCCATCCTTGAAACAAGTATCTTGGCACCATTACATTGGACAATCCACCTCACCATTGAGTGGATTTGTAAAGATTTCTTTCATCACCATTTTCCATTTTCTTTGTTGTAAGAAGATCTAGCTAGTGAGGGTCCAAGAGCCTTCCCTTGGAGGAAGAAGGGAATCATAGTCCCCTTTCTTCTTGGTGCTTTGTTTTCATCAATAGATCAGCCTCAAACATTGGTGA
>SNQJ01S0075396.1:0-13795 GCA_010110895.2 Picea sitchensis
GATGTTCCAAACATATGACTGGAGACAAAAGTAAGTTTCTAACTCTAAGTGAAAGAAAATCAGGGAATGTAACTTTTGGAAATGATGCACCAGGAAAAATAAAAGGTAAAGGAATGGTAAGTTTGAGTAATGGAAAAGGGAAATCTCAAGGTGTGTTGTTTGTAGAATGTATGAAACATAATTTACTTAGTGTCAGTCAAGTCTGTGACCGAGGATGTGAAGTCTTTCTTACTTCTAAAGATTGTAGAATAAAATCTGTGAATTCGGGACATCTAGTTGCAAAAGGGATAAGAACAAAAAGCAATGTCTATGTGTTAAAAGAAGAAAAATAAGAATTCCACTTAATCAAGTATAATGAAATTTGGCTATGGCATAGGAGACTTGGAAACTTAAATTTTGATCATATAATCAAGCTCAAAAATAGTGGGGCGGTAAAGGATATTCCAAAGATATCAAATCCATATGATTATGTTTGTAAACCATGCCAGATAGGAAACCTTAATTGGACACAGTTCAAATCTAAAAACTTTCCTTCAACAGAAAAACCTCTCTAGTTAGTACATATGGATTTATGTGGACCATCAAGGAAATAAGGTATAGGAAAAGAAAATTATTTTATGTTGATTATTGATGATTATTCTAGACTAACATGGGTTGCCTTTTTGAAGGAAAAATCTGAAGCATTTGATAAATTCAAAGTGTTTAAATCTCTAACTGAGAATCAAAGAGGAAAAAGATTGAAAGAAGTAAGGTCTGATAGAGGAGGAGAGTTTAGCTCATGGAACTTCAAAGAGTTCTGTGATAAACATGGAATCAAAAGAGAGTACACAATTCCAAGGAATCCATAGCAAAATGGAGTTGTTGAGAGGCAAAATAGATCAGTACAACAAATGGAAAGATCAATGACGAATGAAAGAAACATACCTCAGACATATTGGGTGGAAGAAATTCATACAGCTATTCACATTCTTAACAAAGCTCATCTCAGACCACACAGTGACAAGACTCCTTATGAACTATGGTTTGGAAGACCTACCTCAATCAAGCATTTTAAAGTCTTTGGGAGTAAATGTTATATCAAGAATAATGATGAAAATATTGGCAAATACGATGATAGGGATGATGAAGGTATATTCTTAGGTTATTCTACAAACAATAAAGGTTACAGATGCTATAATAAGAGGCTACATAAATTGGTTGATTGTATTGACATAAAAGTTGACGAAGAAATCCTGATAGGAAATGTAAGCAGTGTTGAACCAAGCACAAAATATATAATTGAAAACGAAGACGAACAAGTCCAAGGATCAGAAAGAGAAGAATTTGAATAAGATGAAGATACAAATACTCCAATTGACACAAATCAACAAAAAGAAGCAAAATCACCTCTCAGAATTGTTAGAAAGAGTCATCCTGAAAATTAGATAATTGGAGATATAAATAAAGGAGTTCAAACAAGAAGGAAATTTATTAAAGACTCGGAACAATCCCATGTTGCTTTTTTATCTATGGTTGAACCTAAAAAGTTTGATGAAGCCAACCAACATGATGATTGGATTAGAGCTATGAATGAAGAGCTTGATCAGATTAAGAAGAACAATACTTGGGAGCTTGTTCCTAGACTTGAAGACAAGAATGTAATAGGTTCCAAATGGGTGTTCAAAAATAAAATGAGTGAAAAAGGACAATTTGTTACAAATAAAGCCAGATTGGTCTGTAAAGGGTATGCACAAGTTGAAGGTCAAGATTTTGATGAAACTTTTGCACCAGTGGAAAGATTGGAAACCATGAGAATGTTTCTTGCATATTCATGTCATAAGAAATTTAAAGTTTATCAGATGGAAGTTAAGTCAGCATTTCTTAATGGATATCTAGAGGAAGAAGTATATATGGAACAACCTGAAGGATTCTCATTGACAGATAACCCTGATTATGTCTGCAAGCTAAAGAAGGATTTATATGGACTGAAACAAGCACCACAGACTTGGTATTATAGATTGGACATTTTTTTACTAGACAAAGGATTCAAGAAAGGTATTGTTGATAGCAATCTCTACATAAAAACTGAAAGTGATGATTTACTAGTTGTTTTGATTTATGTAGATGACATTATTTTTGGCTGCAATAATGATTCCTCTGTTCATTGGTTTGATAAATCTATGCAAACAAAGTTTGAGATGTCCATGATAGGAGAATTATCATATTTTCTTGGCTTACAAGTAAAACAAAGTTCTGTGGGAATTTTTATCTCTCAAGAAAAATATTTGAAAGAGATTTTGAAGAAGTTTCAGATGGAGGATTCCTCTCCTATTAGTACACCTATGGTGGTTGGTTGCAATCTTAGTAAATATGATATTTCACCTAATGTTGATCAAAGGACATATCACTCTATGATAGGCAGTCTTCTGTACATCACAACATCCCATCCTAATATAATGCGAGTTGTTGGGATGGTAGGTCGTTATCAGTCTACTCAAAAACAAATTCATTTGGTAGATGTCACAAGAATATTCAAATACTTGAAGGGAACAATGACGTATGGTCTGTGGTATCCCAGAAATCAGAATTTTCCGTTAACTGCTTATTCAGATGCAGATTGGGAAAATTGTGTGGATGAGAGAAAGAGCACCAATGGAGGTGCATTCTTCCTGGGTGACTCATTGGTAGAATGGATTAGTAAGAAGTAGGGATATATTTCCTTATCAACTAAAGAGGCAGAGTACATTGCTGCTGCTACTTGCTGCACTTGGATTTTATGGATGATTCAAACTCTTACAGATTTGAAGGTAAATTATATTGATCTGATTACAATTCACTGTGATAATACTAGTTCCATTAGTGTCTCCAAGAATCTTGTTCTTCATTCCAAGACTAAGCATATCCCAATAAAATATGTTTTTCTCAGAGAAGAAGTTACAAATAGAGTCGTTCAGCTGAATTATATTCCTTCCATAGAACATATAGTTGATATCTTTGCTAAACTGTTAGCAGCGACTCCTTTTGGATATCTTTGCCATAAGTTGGGCATGACCTCAATGTCAAACTAAGAGGGTCCATCCTGTCGGGGGGATTTTGTATTGGTTGAATATCTAATACCTTCGAAGAATACTACAACATCACAAGGGGAGTATATGCTTGTCACACATTTGATACCTTCGAGATGTACTGCAACAGCTCAGGGGGAGCTTGTTTTTTTTTTTCTTTTTCTTTGACATTGATGTCAAAGGGGGAGAAAGTGTGGTAATTTCAATATAGTGGTAAAGATGGATGTTCTTGAAGGGGTTTCCATAGCTGGATGTTCTTGAAGGGGTTGCCATCAATGCTAAAGGGGGAGATTGTTGGCATGTTTTCAGACAGAGGTAGAGTATGTGTGTTTTGTCAATGATAGCAAAGATCAACATGTTCAACAGAGCGATGATGACATGGAAATGGAAATATCAATAGTGAGGAGCAATAGTGATCGTTGGATCACCCATCCCGAATTGCCGATGACTGTCAGATATGAATACAAATAGGATGAATGCACAAAAGAGGATAAAAAAACTTAGACTTTGGATTTGAACGCGAGGACTAGCCATCGTTGGATCCAGAAGAAGGAGCATGATCTTTAAGTATAAGATGAAGTGGGATTACAAAGTCCCGAAAGTAGGAGGTTCGTCCATCGTCGAGGAGTACACATGGCGAGGGATTAACAATTCATTGACTGGAAAGTCAAAGGAAGGAAGTTCTCTAACCTTCCAACTTGCGATATGCAAAATCTAATAAGATATAGATTATTAATCCAAGAGGGACATGTGGTGATAGATCAAAGCATGAAAAAGGTTCCATTTCGAAGTTTCGGATACCAGGAGTTGGAGGAGTCAAGGAAGCAACTCACGACAATAACTAGCAATATGAGAGATCACAAAAAGATCTGGACCGTCCAATCATCAAGATTGTGGACCATTGATCTGAATCTATTTCAAAGTTTCGGATACCGAGAGTTTGAGGTGTCAAGGACACTCACGGAAATAATGATGAAACGCGAAATCGTGAAGCACCTTTTGGCCCAACCTGTGGTCATGGTTTGTGGTCATGTAAGGGGAAGGAGATAGCGAAGCTAAGCTCCATTTCGGCAATTGCAACATGAAGAGTCGAGACTCTTCACCACAGGATTCCCGAATTTGTGAACTATGAAGCGCTTTGTGGATAAGCGCCAGGTCACCGCCAGTGGTCATGTGAGAGGGAGGAGCTAGCGAAGCTAAGCCCCTTTTCAGGGATTGCAACATAAAGAGTCAAGACTCTTCACCTCTGGATTGCCGAAATGCAAACTGAGAAAATGCCTTTGTGTGTAGGTTGTGGTCATCATTGGTGATTATATGAGAAGGTGGAGATAGTGGAGCTAAGCTCTTTTTTAGTGATCACAACTTGGAGTGTCGAGACCCTTCGACACGGGATTGCCAAAATGTGAAATGTGAAAGGAATTCTGATTAGGATCGTGGTCACAGCCAGTGGGTATATGGAGTAGGTGTGATATCCATCATTTGTAATCCAACAGTGCAGGTTAATCAGGAATATGATAGGAGGGATATTGTTGCACTTCACATATTAGTTGATCAGTTACGATTCAGTTAGAAAAATTGAATCATGATTCTTGATCGGTTGGCGATTCAATTGCTGAGACATTTTTGTCTTTGCCCAAGGAGATTCTAGGTGTAAATGATGAGGCTGGTGAGTATAAAAGGAGAGATGTAGCGACTGCGTAAGGTTGGTTGTTCTAACCAAAACAATGAGATAAACTGTAAGAAGGGTAAAATGAAAGAATGAAGAGCATGAGATAAAACTCAGAGATGAGTAACAGTGACTGAACATACAGAATCAAGAGCATAATAGCATAATAGCATGTAGTAGAGAAGAGCTGCAAAACAGTTTTTGAACCAGAGAAGAACTGCAAAATAGTTTTTGAACCAGAGAAGAATTGTAGAACAATGAAGAAGGGGTAAGAATTGAAATACCTATATTGTTTGTTTGTCAATCAATTATGCATAATCAGGGAGGAAGGGTGGTGCTAGGGAGGAATGTGGTCCTCTAATATTCAAGTTGGTGCTTGAAAATTGGAAGTTGTATATTCCATCTAGTTCTTCCTAGAAAAACAGGGTGGCAGGGTGGTGCTCGGGAAATCACAGAGTTTTATGTATGCGAGTTGGTGCTTGTATAAATCCAGTTGGTGCTAGAATATTTAGGGAGTTGGTGTTTCCTTCTAGTGGATGCTAGAGAAACTAGAGAGTTGGTGCTCTCAACAAGTTGGATCTTTTAAAATAGAGGTAGTAGCCTCACTTTGAGCTGGTGCTCAAACATAGATGATGTATAGAATTTAAAAGATTGCCTATCATTTCGAAGAAGAAGAGGTTTTCTCCGTTTATGGGTTTCCTCGTGAAAATATGTCTCTGTGTATATATTATGTGTGATTGATTCTCATTATTTATGTTGTTCATATGATATATAATATTTATGGTCACTTGATGAAACATTAAAAATTGTTTAATAGACTTAAAATTGTTTAAGCACAGTAACAACTGATTCACCCCCTCTCTCAATTGTCTTAGTAATTTCAACAACCTGGAATCTACAAGTACACATGCATACCATTATGTATGGTTGATTGACTCAGGTGCATCATACCATATGACTCCTCACAAGGAGTGGTTCTCTGAATATGAAAAATATGATGGTGGTGATGTATTCCTAGGAGATGACTCGACAACAAAAATATTGGGATGTGGAAGGGTTAAGTTGTTGCTAAAAGATGGAAGGATTAGAAAACTTCATGGGGTTCTGCACATTCCAAAACTAGCCAAGAACGTAATATTTGTAAGCAATATGGATGATGCAGGAGTGGATACTGTATCTGGAAAGAACACTTGCAAGATGGTACGAGGAGCAATGGTGTTGATGAGGGGATTTCAGTGTGGAACTCTGTACAAGTTGTTGGGAAGCACTTATACTAATGGGTGTAATAGTTCTGTTGTCCCTGAATAGAGAAATAAAGAAGACAAGACCAATATTTTCCCTGGAAAGAAGACCATGTTGTGGCATCAAAGACTAGGACATATTGGAGAAAAGGGCCTTCGAACACTACACGGTATAGGTATGGTTGAAGGTATGTCTAATTTCACTCTAAATTTTGATTTCTGTGAACATTGCATATATGGTAAACAGAATCGAGTAATATTCCCATCTAGTGCTACAAGAGCAAAGGGGATCTTAGAGTTGATACACAGTGATGTGTTTGGACCTATTCCTATTCCATCCGTAGGTAAATCTGTGTATTATGTTTCATTGATAGATGATTTTTCAAGGAACACATGGATTTATTTTCTTAGAAAGAAATCTGAGGTATTCGATAAATTTAAAGAGTTTAAGGCTCCGGTAGAAAATCAGACAGAGAAGAAAATAAGGGTATTGAGAACAGATAATGGTGGAGAATTATGCAGAAATGACTTCGAATAACTATGTAAGAAGTGTGCTATAGCAAGGAAAAATAATACTCCATACACTCCTCAGCAGAATGGAGTTGCAGAAAGGATTAATAGGACATTGATGGAAAATCCAAGGAGCATGCTCAACGGTGTTGGGTTAGGACAAGAATTATGGGTAGAGGCAGTGGGTACAACATGTTACCTGGTCAATCGAGTACCTTCATCAGCGTTGGATGATAAAACTCCACACGATGTATGGTATGGAAATAATCCCTCTCTTCAACATCTTATAGTGTTTGGTTGTGATGCTTATGTACATGTTCCAAAGGAAAATAGAAGAAAGCTAGATAAAAAGGATGAAAAGTGTATCTTTATTGGTTATAAAGATGGTGTGAAAGGTTATAATCTTTGGAACCCATAAGCCAAGAAAATTGTTTACAGTTGATATGTTATTTTCAGAGAGGTAAAAGATGTGTCCAAATAGGAATTCCTACAAATGCAAGATGAACCTGAGAAAATAGAGCTTGAGTTGGATGATGCAAAATCTGAATCATCTGAATAAGAGGAAGAAGAAGAAGAAGAAGAAGAACCTCATACCCCACTATTGAGGAGATCATTGAGAGATAGAAGGCAACCAGAAAGGTATAGTCCACCTAATTTTTGTTCCAATTTTGCTTTATATATTACTGATGATGATCCCAGAACTATCACAGAAGCAGTGAATTTAGAGGATAGTAAACTCTAGAAGAAGGCCATGGTTGAAGAAATGGATGCCTTGGATAAGAATGATGCATGGGATATAGTTGTGTTGTCAGCTGGAAGAAAATCTATTGGTAGAAAATGGTTGTTTAAGAAGAATTTTAATGCATAAGGTAAAGTTGAGAAATACAAAGCTCGGTTAGTAGAAAAAGGTTATTCCTAGGTAGAGGGAATTGACTTTGGTGAGATTTTTTCTCCTATTGTGAAGTTAACTTCTATTATATTTATTTTATCTATTGTTGTTGCTTTTGATCTTGAAGTGGAACATATGGATGTGAAGACAACATTCCTACATGGGGATCTGGAAGAAGAAATATACATGAAGCATCCATAAGGCTTTGTAGTGAAGGGAAATAAAGTGTTAGTCTGTTAGCTAAAGAAGTCACTATATGGTTTGAAGAAATCACCTAGGATGTGGTACCAAAAGTTTGACACATACATCCTTGGATTGGGATTTGTAAGAAGTAGGGTTGATCATTGTGTATATTCCAAGAAGGTTGGTAATCACTTCATTTATTTAGTGTTGTATGTTGATGACATGTTGTTGGTAGGAAATAACATGGATGTTATCAAGGAGGTGAAATCACAACTATCCTCCAAATTTTACATGAAGGATCTCAGTGTTGCTAACTTCATTCTAGGAATGGAGATTAAAAGAGATCATGCAAACAAGAAACTCTGGTTGAATCAGAGAAAATATGTTGAGACGATATTGCAGAGGTTTAATATGTATGGAAGTAAATTGGTCAAGGTTCCTATTCCTATAGGTGTAAAGTTATCTACAAACCACTTTCCTAAGACACAGGAAGAAGAAGAGGACATGTCCCATGTTTTGTATGTTATTGCAGTTGGCAGTTTGATGTATGCAATGGTTTGTACTAGATCGTACATTTCACATGCAGTGGGAATTTTGAGAAGGCATATGTCAAAACCAGGGAAGGAGAATTAGACAGCAGTAAAGAGGGTCTTCAGGTATCTTCGTGGCACTACCAGTTATGGATTGTACTACCAAGGAAGACCAGGATTGGACAAAGTGTTGGACATACATGGCTTTGTTGATGTAGACTGGGTTGGAGATATGGATTACATAAAATCTACAAGTGGGTATGTGTTTAACCTATTTGGAGTAGAAATCAGTTGGATGAGCAAAAGATAGTTTGTAGTGGCACTCTCAACTATAGAAGTTGAATACATGGAAGCCCCTTATGCAAGCATCGAAGCAGTATGGTTACAAAGATTGTGTTCAAGTATTGGGTTGGTACAACAAGCAATGAGATTAGGTTGTGACATTCAGAGTACAATATTCCTGGAAAAGAACCCATCTTACCATTCGAAGACAAAGCATATTGATGTACAATATCACTTTGTGAGAGACATGGTTGAGGAAAAGAAGGTGTTGTTGGAAAAGGTTGACACTTTGAAGAATGTTGCACATTCATTGAGAAAGTCTGTTAGCATAGAAAATTTCTCCTGGTGTAGATTAACAATGGGAATTGCTTCCCTGGATTGTTGACTATATAATCCCTGGACCCCTGGATGCAAAGAAAACAACAAGTGGGAGAATGTTGGGTATGTGTTATATTCTTTGCATGTGTGTGTGTGGGCGCGTCAAATATGACAACTGTGCTTGAAGATCCCTCGTACTAGTGCCCTGTTTGTGACGTGTGTGATAGGTTCTTTCCTAAGGGGGTCCCAGGTATGACCCCCCCTAGTTACGCACAACATTCGGGGCAGTGCCCCGAATTTTTTTTTGGGTGGTTTTTTCTATTTTTAGTGGATGTTGCTATTTTTAGAAGTTTACTAAAAATAATCCTGGTTTTAGGGATTAGGGTTTTGGTATCTACGAAATACCTAAAAACATTGTGTATATTGTATAGTGAATGGTGAAATTCGATATAATGAATATAAGAAAGGCTTTCCAGATTGAGGGTTTCCAGTATAAAATCTCTGTGTACTTTGTGTATGATCCATTGGTTAAATTTTGTTTTTCTTAAGAATCTATATGCGTTGCTTTACTTCACAGGTTTAAAAATTACATGTGGTATCAGAGCTCATTTTTTGCTTTAGAGGGATGCCTTTGTTGTTGAGGGTTTGGTTTGGTCTTGATAGATCAAGTTTATCTTGGGTCTATGATAAACCTGGGTTTAGTGGGAGATTTTGTAGTGGATATTCAAGTATAGAAAGAGGAATGGCGAGCTCATATAGAAAGAGGAAAGAGATGGTAGTTTCATGTCTCTTACTAAATATTTTATCTCTGGCACTCTTCTTTACCTCGCGTATACTTTCCTCATGGTGTTCCTTGCAAAAGTTACACCAACTATGAGGCATGATAGCTTTAGGATAAAAATTATTTTCATTTCGATTTCTAAAGGGGGGTGCAGAAGAGGACGAAGATTTAGGGGTAAGAGGGGATACATTTCCCTTTCTCTCATACGCTATCATATGATTATTCATGTCTTTCACAAGTTGTAAGAGGGAAGACATATTTGTTTGTTTAACTGATTCTCCCTGAGGAATACCTATTCTTTCAAGTTGTTCTTCATACTCTAAACATGTATGCAGAGTGGAACCAAGGTTATCAATGGATTTTTCCTCAAGCCTATGATGGTAGGGGTAAAGTAATGCATTATAATAATGCATGAAAGCGGCTTGGTTCTAAGGTCAAATGAGTTCATGGATTTGATTATATAACTTGGTGAAACACAGGTTGAAGGACTTGATGGTCTCACCATCCTTATAAGCAATGTTATTGTATTCCCGTAACTTCTCAGTTGGTCTTTTGGATTTCCCAGAGGTGTATTTGAACCAATAGACCAAATCCTCCCAAGTAGATAAAATATTAGGAGGGAGATCAAAGAAATCGGCTGCAACCTTCCCTTCAAGAGAATTGACAAATAAGTGCATGCAAGTATCATTTTCATTGGCTCCTATGTTGTGACAAGAATTAGAAAATGACACCCAATGTTCATTTGTAGTGACAATGTAATTCCATGAAAATCTAGGAATATTATCTTTGAATTTAGGGAGTGGATGAGTAGCAGGTGCTAGGTTAAGAGGAGAGGAAACATGCCATGGTGTGGTTGTAGCATCTTCTTCAAATTGAAAAAGACAATACTTTTTAATGACTTTAGTGGGGTTTTTGGTAGATTTGACAGGAACTTGGTGACTATACAAGCTACCAATCACTGACAAAGATAAAGATTGTGATGAATAAGCACCTTCAGTGCAACCAGAGACACCAGTAGATGCCATCTTGTGGATAACATGTAAGGGAGAGAAATACGAACTGGAAGAATCAAACAAGGTTCGCCTTAGAGAACTTTGTTGGGTTGATATCACAATGTTCATGCTTCCTATTTTAGCAACAAGATTAATTCCATGTGATAAGCCTCTTCTTCTACTAGAAACATGAGGATCTAAGGACATGAAAAGAAGGTCAAAGATGAAGGAAAACAAAAGTTATGGTTGATTCCTCGGCTGTCTACATCTAGCTTCCGAACATTGTTGGGAACTTATGTCTTGTTCAATTTCTTCCCATGAACGATTAAGCTCATCCCGAGTATTAGCAATGTCTAAAATGGTGTTAAACAAGTTTAAAGCAATGCTAGTATGATCTTGAAGACCAGGCTGAATATTAGTTTGCCTTGCAACAGGCACAATCATTAAGAAATGAAACAATCAAAGAATCAATATCGGAAAAATAGATATATTCGATGATAATCAAGCATACAAATCAACCAGAGAGATATTGAAGATTTCCCCAGTATGGTCGCCAAATACATGTTGAGGAAAAGATATGAAATGATCTTACTCAATCATTTTCAGATCTTACTTGGCTAAATCAATATAGATGGTAATATCACCATATGTTTATAGACATTAAAATTGTTTCCTAATCTACAAGTATTGGTTACAAGGGATTAGGATGATTTTTTAATAAATGAAAGATTGCTGAAAAATTCAATGTTTATGTAATTTTCTGAATATAACAGATGCAGAAATAAATATAGAGACATAAGTAAAAATACCAAGTCAATAATCAACACAGATGAGACATAAATAAATCACTTATTTCATTCCAATTTATTGAAGAATCATTCTCTTTACAAAATTCCCTAAGGAAGTTTGGACCAAAGTCAAATTTAGATGTCTGCGATGAAAACCATACAAAAGGACTTCTGACAGAAAGTAAGAAACTAAAATTTAAAATCTAGATCAACTTTCCACAGATTGTTGCCCACTCGACTCTACACAATATCCTTTATCATTCTTGAAATTTAATTCACAAATAGACAAGTCTACGCAAACTATCAAAGATAGATCAACACCTCTGAAAAAAAAGTATCTGAATGATGTAATTCAGCCTTGAATCTTGTTGTCTACAATAGGACCTTGCTATCATAAAAGAGAATTAGGCTTTCAATGAATTAAAGAATGAATGAAAACTGAATTATCTCAATAAAACTCAAGAGAAGACCTTAGTATGTTTTCTCCTTCTATTATCTTCTTGTTCCTCCTTCTCTTTTTCCTTTACGCAATCAGAATTAGTTGAAGTAGTTAAACTGCCTCTTTAGTTAAGTTAACTAAAACTCAACCAACTTTTTAGTTAAGGGGTAAAATTAATAAAATAATAATAAGGGTATTTAATAAATAATAACTAATAGGTGGGACCCATGGTGACTCCCTTTAGTTTATTTAACAAGCATACACACAACTAGTTAATCATTCAAACACATCATTCCTTTTTGCTCCCATCATCACTCTCATAAGTTGACAATTTATATCAATGATATTTTAAACTATATCCAAAAATATAATATCCACATATCCAAAAAATAGTGTGTTGTCCAAAATTTAAGAAGTCAACTGTTCTCAACAATCAATAAATAAAAACACTTAAAAACCATATTTGTCACTCTGGGAGGAAATTTTCCCCTTGTTTTTGTTGTCTCCCTTTGATTTATCTGAAATTTCCTTAGGTTGTGTGGAGCCTTTAGTCCTAATCGCATTGATAACATGAGAGAAATCATCTCTCAAATGCATGCGGGATGACATAGATTTGGCAGAGTCATTTGAGGGAGAGGAGTGGGAAACAACAACTTTTCCTTTATCAGGTGCATGGTGGGTTTGGTTTTTAACCTCTTTCTTGCATGGTAAGACTATATTAGTGAGTAAGCTTGGACAATTTGGTTAACATGTGGAGGAGGAGCATGTAGAGACAAATTGGGCCAGCCACAATGTTGGGAGATTGTCGGGTGGACAATCTCTTGTCCTCTGTCATTTTCTGTGACTTTGGGTTGTAATGAGACATGAGGGGGAAATTGGATACTAGGGACATGTGGGTCTCGGAAAGGAGGCCTTTCTGGCTTAGGTTGGACCACTCCATGTCTAATCCAATTAAAAAATTCAGCTTGGAATAGTTGGCTCAAATCTTGTGAGTCTCAATCGAAATGTATAGAAAACCTTGGCCTTCTAGGGCCTCTGTTCCAATTTCATCTTCCTCTATTACCCCATCCATGGCTACCTTTGCTGAAAAATCTCATTCATGTATGCCTTACTTATTAGAAACTATTTTCTTCAACAAACCATACATGAAATCTCTTGAAATATGAAACAAAGCTTGGCTCAACAACACATCATAATCATGCATTGCAATCCATAAAATCATTTAATACTTGTTAATGAGTAGGGGGTGAATAAGGGTTCTGGGATATATGGGGGATTGTATTGAGTGAAAGGTGGTAAAATGAAGGAGGGTAGATCATGATTATTTCTCAAAAAATCATCAAACAATCAAATTTATTGTAAAAACAAAACAAATCAACTGTAACGCATTCATGTGCTATCCTTCAACTGTTATAATACAAAGTTTTCATTTAACTATAATTTAATTTTAAGAACAGGGAGTGAATAGTAATTCTGGGAAGGTTAGGGGATTGTATTGTGCAGAAAAGTGAGGGAATGGTAGGGAAATAACAAATATTGTTCATAAAATAAATCAAGTAATCAATAAACATAACTATGTACTCAATACAAAACATACCAACAACAATTCAATAATTATCGTGGATCAAAATTGTTCAATGTTCCACATTCAAATTCTTAAAAAATTCTCAATTAACAAAGTCTACAATGAACTCATAATTGAAACGACCTTAAATAATCCTATTATGAGAATGATTGGTCTCTAATTTCTTTCCTTTCCTTTTAAGAATTGAAAGAAAACAGACAACAATCATTGCTCCACCTCTATCCATAATACATCACTATAAAAATATCATATATTGTCCATCAATTTACAATTGGTGAAATAAAACATATGCACACATCCCTTTCCAAATTGAAAAGACTTCTAAAACATGCCCGATTTCATACACTCCTCATCATATGAACCAATAAGTTATTGCAATGAAACCATAGTGAATATAAACCCCAAGCTTCATCATTGTTGATGCAATTATTTACAACATGCACGATGATTTAATAATGAAATAAACATAATTATCAATCTCATAACTTGCTATGATATCAATCGGGCCTATTGAAACACACAAGATTCTCCAATCTTCAATAAACAC
>SNQJ01S0075396.1:18330-29389 GCA_010110895.2 Picea sitchensis
GAGTTTCATTAAATCGGGTTTAAGAAGTTGAGGGGGAGAGTTGCTTTACATTGCAACCCCCGAAATTGCGATAGGGAGAAAGGAGAAATAGAAAGGAAAAGGGTCAAGTGTTGGTTTTTTTTCGGGTTTTGGAAATTGAGAGACAAGGCGCTTGACCACCGGATTCGCGAAAGTGAAAATTCCGATCACCCGAAGTATAAGGGGGAATTTCTCGAAGTTAATTGTGGGTGCAGATTTCTCGAAAGGGAAATAGAGGAGCCATTTATGAGAGCTCTTCGGGCCAGTGTAAGAAGAAAGATCTCGTGTACGTGACCTTCTGACCTGCGGGTTGAGGAGGGGCTACGTCAGGTGAGGGTATGAACCTCTCTCCCGACAAAATGAGGGTGAGGGGATACTTCGGAGAGGGACCGGGTGGGAAAAATCCAATTGAAACAGGGAGGCACGAAGCCGCTTCCATCTCCTTTTGTATTCAATTCCAAAGTAAAAGACAACCAACACTCACTAATTCATTAAACCATGTAATCAATTTCCAAACTATTGAAACTTGTTACCATATTCCTTGCCAAATGTGCCACCCAAAACCTTCACGTTAACCCTTTCCAAGTCTGTATGCCATACCATATGCATTGCCAAATCATATGCACCCACAATAACTCAAATGAAAATTGAATAGCCACTAACCATCCATTTAATAGTTAGGACTAACACTAACATGTTTTACATTTTTAATTGCACATAACTTCTAACATAGAATGGACATAGGCCCTTTCTTTTAGGATTTTTTTCATAAGTTTCTTCCTTTTGTTTTGGTTATGTCATTACAAACATATTTCTTGTGCATGTGTATCTAGGTAATAAATCATGGTGACGTGATTAAACATAGCAACTGTAAATATATTCCCCTGGTATAAAAATAAATATTTGAATAACAGAGCATCCATAAAATGATCATCCACGTGTCAGTATGTTAAAATGAAACCAAGATTGCATTGTCAACCATATAAGACCCTATAAGAAGCATCGAAAGAGAAACATAAAATGTGTGATGTGACTATCTCCGAGCCTCCAGTCTACAAGGGTGTCCCACCTACTAGTATCATATATTATTAGCATAGTTTAAATAATAGGCTTTAGCAATACTTTGCGGGTGAAATTCCTCATTGCGATTTTAATCATCAACAAGAGTGAATGTTTATCAACTCAATGCTAATGTCCTAAGGATCCAGTGGGTTGGTGACCTGGTTTTCCCAGTGGTTCGGGTAGTATATTGGATATCATAAATAGATCAGAGTTCAACACAATGTTAAAATCCCGGGGAGCCGATGGTCAGTGACCCAATCAATAATTATGCACTAGAGCATGGTTGAATCGTAACTGGTGATCAGAGAGATAAATAACTAATATTCAAGCAACCAGACTGTCTTAATCATTAAAATTCATAGTGATAAGGTGGAGTGATGGACCAGTTCCCTGGTGATCTGGAGTCTCAGTGGTCGAGACACAGTGTAATTGTAGAAGGGATGGTGATATTGTGAGTCCCTTGGTATATTTAGAGTTAATTGGACTAGGTTAAAAGGTTAAAGTTGTGTGTTTTTGGAGGTTATCACTTGGTGCCTCGTGGCCCAGTTAATATTTTGGTACAGATGAGACTGCAGATCAACGGTCGATATTTAATCTAAGAATGAATGAACGATTTTTGAGATTTAGTGTTAAAGGGTTATGTTATGATTTTCAAGAGACCGATGGCCCAATTAATATGATGGCTAGTGAACAGATTGATGGTCAATATCCAATCCAAGATGAATATGACAGTTATTGAGTTTTAAGGCTAGTGTTTTGTTAGAACAGGGGCATACCCAGGGTTCAGCTCTAACAGCACACCAACAAGCCCTAACTACTGGCCCTTTTAGAAACACCTGCAAAGAAGATGCAGTCTCACCTGAAGTAGCAATAGGGGGTTGCAGGAAATAGGTGTGTACAACTAGAGGAAATGAAAAGTGGATTCAACACAATAATACACAGAAATCTAGCTACTCTTTATCTCCCTTAAGCCTCCTTTTCATAGTTATCTCTGAGATCTAACACTATTATGMAATAACAGAGTGACAAAAAGCAGAAGAACACAACATCAATCACACACAACAACRAGATTTATGTGTTTCACCCTCTCCCTAGGGCTACGTCCATAGAACTGTGTTTCTTAATATATTATGAGAAAACATACAGTTCTATATACTCTCTTAACCAACACATMTCTCTCCCTTTATCTTCTCCTCTCCCCTCCCTACGCGCCCAGTTGCAGGGTTGATATTCGCACCCAACTGAAGATCTTACAAAACAAACTTTCTCTCGATAGAATACCTCTCTCTCTCAACAAAAATAATTGMTCATTACATTCTCTCACCCAACCCATGTCCTCTTGACATTTATTTATGAATCACAATKACTCTCGGACAACCTTAGGCCAAAACCTAGGTGTTAAACCCTTAAAATGCCAAAACCCTAGGTGTCTAAAATGCTAGGTCAACTTGACCCATGTTTTCAGGGCTTCGCCAGCCTGTCTTTCCTTCATTCCCGTGAGGTGCTCCAAAATGTCTATTGGTGTATTTTTCCTCCTACTAAGTTGTCCATGATCCATCTTCCTTGTTGATATGTCTTCCTCAATCTTCTCATTCAATGACTCTCTTTTCCTTACTTCGCTCCTTCTTTTCTGCTTCTTTGGCTACTTTGACCCAATCTCAGTCAATGTGCTTTCCGCGCAGTTCCTACTTCATGCTTCTTTCCTTAATATTCAATTTCTCCCATAACCAAGGGCCAATAGGCCTCCAACACTCACATGTGACTCATCCTGAGGCACTTCAAGGATGAACCTTTTGTTTCACTTCGACTTCAAACTACGCGTGGTAGCCTGTTATTTCTGCTATGTCCCTTTATTCCCTATGAAAACTATGTTTTTTGTGTCTGGTACCCAGTTTCAACTACATCTAGTACCTAGACCCTTCTACTTATGATTTTACTGCGAGTTGCGAGGAATCTAGTTGTCATAGTAAAATTTCAACTGGCTCCCATTCACTAAACCTTCGTTCCACTCTCCATTCAGTGTCTTTAATTGTGCAACTCCTCCTTCTGTAACATAGGCAACCTCAAATGGCCCAAGCCAATGTGTTCTAAATTTCCGTGGATGATTCATGAACTTACTATCATATACCAATACTAGATCTCCTTGCTTAAAGTATTTCTTCTTGATATGTATATCATGGTAGGCCTTTTCTCGTTCCTTCTCTACCTGCTAATCAAATCCTGCAATAAATCGATATTCTTCTATTTCTACCAACTACGCAAGCCTCTCTTGAACAATGTCAGTGTCATCCATATCCATGAATGTTGCAATTCTAAGAGTAGGAACCAAATATTCCATAGGGACAACTACTTCCAGACCATAAACCAACTTAAATTTATTCTACATTGTCAGCTTCTTGCAAGTATTTCTATAGGCCCATAGCATTGCTGGTACTCTCAAATCCCAATCATCCCTATTCACACTGCAAATCATCTTCAACATTGTCTCCAAGATCTTGTTGAAATATTTGACCATCCCATTCACTTGTGGATGGTAAGGAGTAATCTTCTGATGGTGGACTTCAAATTCTTGAGTCAAAGCTTCGATAGTATTATTAATAAAGTGTGTACCTTGATCGCTCATCAGGGTCCTCGGGCATCCAAACCTGGTTATGATATCATCAAATATAAATCGTGCAGCTATAGTTGCACTATAATCCTTCACCACTCTTGCGTCCACCCATATTGTCAAATACTATGTCGCAGTGATGATGTATCTAACTCCTGTGCATTTCCCTCGTGGGTTGATAGGTGCCACAAAATCAATAGCCTATTTCACAAATTCTTGTAAGGTCAGTTATGGTGTTAAAGGAATCTCATATCTTCTTTAAGGTTTTTGAACTCTTTGGCATACATCGTAGGATTTGTAGTAATCCTTAGTATCTTTATGTAAGGTAGGCCACCAGAGGCCAGCTCTAAGAACCTTCTGAATTGTTTCTTTTCCTGCATAGTGTCCTCCTACAATTCCTTCATTTGATTCCTCTAGAATCAATGGTATTTCTGCCTCCATAACACATCTCCTCAAGATCTCATCAGGTCCCATATTGTATAGTTGTCCATCTATAAGTGAAAAGTTTACAGCGCGAAATACCAATTATTTCTTCTAAATGATTTTGTAGTGTTGAAACTTTTGCAACGCGTACACCATGGCTAAACCTTCTCTCTCATTAGTAGTGTAGTTAATATCAACTGTAGATAGATTCTTTCTAGCAAAGGATAATAGATGGTCAATATCTCCTACTCCTGGTTGTGCTAACACTTCTCCTAGTGAAATAGATGAAGCATCAACATGCATGTGAAATTCCTTGCTCCAATATGGGAAAACCAGAATAGGCACAGTGACCATTTTCTGTTTCAGTGTGTCGAAGCTTTGCTAACATTATTTTTTCCATTGAAAGTGACAATATTTCTTCAAAATATTCTCCATGGGTGTTGTAATCTATGCATAGCCCTTAATGAACTTTTTGTAGTATCTAGTATGTCCCAGTGCAGTGTGCAGTTGTCTAACCGAAGTAGGGGGAGGTAGATCAACAATAATGGAAATCTTGGATGGATCTACCAACAACCCCTTCTTGCACACAATATGTCCTAGCGACACTCCAAAGGGTGAAAAGAAGATTCACTTCTTCAGGTTCAGGGTAATCTCACATTGTCTGCACTTATCCAACATTAGTCTTAAACATTCAATATGGTTTTGCAATAAGCTAAAAACAGTCCAACCATCAAAATATGCTTCTAGAAATGTATGTAAAAACTCCTTGAATGCTTCGACCACCACCTTGGAAAATATGGATGGTGCATTATTCAATCAAAAATGCATCATTGTATACTGGTAGGATCCCCATTCTATTCCAAATGTGGTCTTATGTCGATCTTCCTTAGCAATCATGATCTGGTGATACCCTGAAAATCTATCTATAAAGGAATATACCTCCTAACCTCCTACATTATCTAACACTTCGTCTGTAAACGGTGTAGGGAAAGAGTCATGCAAACAAGCACCATTTAGCTTCCTGAGATCTACATAGATCCTAATCTCTCATGTCTTCTTATCTTGGACCACCATAGGGATAATCCATTCTGACTCTTCAACAGGTTCTATGATTCCTATTTCCAACATTCTGTCTAATTCAATATTGACTTTATGCTTATATTTAGGATTCAGTCTGTAGGGTCTCTACTCGACTTGCCTAGCATCTTATTTCAAGGGGATATTCATCTCTCCCATGGGACCTTTTATGCCCTTCATATCAGTGAGCTTGGTTGGGAACAAGTCCTGATATGCATGTAGTAGTTCTGTGATCTTATCAATGGTGGCATCATCCTAGTAATCTCCAACATTAGCAAGATTAGGTTCTTTCTCTGTTCCAATATTAACTTTCTTGATTTTGATTGGATTTCCAATGAAACGTAGTTCAACTCCCAGTCCTTCTACATCTCTCTGTCCTTTTTTTTCTTCAATGTCCATGTTCCTAGGATCATCATCTTCATCAACATTAATATTGTAACATCCTTACAATTTTTTAAGAGGTGCAATCGATTCATCCTCTACTTGCTGAATAGGGAGGTTAGGGGCCTCCTAAAATACTTTATGTCTTACAAATTGTAGAGCTTGGTCTACTGAAGGGTACTAGATTTCAAATAAAAATTTGGCTACAAAATTTTGAGTCATACTGTTCCAATCTGAAGTGGTGAGGCACAATTCTGCTTGAACATACCAATTGATAGGTGTTGTGTCTAGAGTATTGATGAACTTATGTACCCATTGTTCTTGACGAATGATGCTCCATGCATCCTCACAACTTCGCACATGGTCCTTTAGATAGCTCTGACCTATGTATCTAACTTCACATCCTTCTACTTGTTCTGAAAAGTGCACTGCCATCAAAGTGCAACATTGCACCCAGTATGTGATGTTATTTTTATGTGTTCCCCACCATCTTGCTGGAGTTGCTTTCAAATCCACATCCAATTCCAACAATCTCTGTTGTACTGGTAAAATTTCTTCAAAATCTGATAAGAATGTTTCTAAATGATTTAAGCCATCAAATGTGGGAAGATTTCTTACTTCTGTGCCAATCCAACGAACTTCCCTAGTCAATCTAGCAGACCTCCACGCAGATACTTCATACATTTTTTTCTATCAATTCTCCTATGCTTATTTTGATTCCGAGGAGCATGCGTTGTCACTTCACCAGCTTAAGTTCCCATATGTTGTAGGGTTAATGTAATCTTGTTGTCTCGCTTTCAATTTATCTATATTCTTTATCTCATATGAGTGGTCTTCTTCTCTGATGGGTTCTGTGTATCTTTGACCTTCATCAAGATCCATNCTTCACCAGCTTAAGTTCCCATATGTTGTAGGGTTAATGTAATCTTGTTGTCTCGCTTTCAATTTATCTATATTCTTTATCTCATATGAGTGGTCTTCTTCTCTGATGGGTTCTGTGTATCTTTGACCTTCATCAAGATCCATAGGTGCAATGAACCTAAGGACATCACCTTCAAACATCATTCTTATTTTCTTTAAGTCAACAACAGTGGAATTGTTGAAAGCCCAATCAATTCCTAATAGTGCAAGATAAAGACAACTATTATCAACTATCTCAATCACCTCGAAGTCCACAAATGTTCTTACCCCGTCGATGTCCACAGGGACATGCTCCAGTATCCCAAAGGGGCTTACTGCCTGCTGATTAGCCATCCTAATCCTGATAGGGTAATAAATTAACATAGGTTTTCCCATCAGTTCCTAGGTCCTCTTTGTTATAACATTGACTTCTGATCCTAAGTCGAGGACCACATCATCTTTATCATGATCTCCAATCTGAGCATTAAGGTGTAGTTCTTTATTTTTCCTTCTCTTTTTGGATAATTGATGTACTACTCTATTAAATAGAGGGCCTACCTTCCCTGGTTCATACTTTCGGATCAAGTGTTTTAGTTCTTATATGTCTCTTTCATCCTTAATCAAATCAATGAACATATACAAGAAGCTAAAAAGATTGCTTACCTCTTTTCCTTCTCCCGGTGATGCAAACTGATCAAATTCCAAAGACATCCCACATTCTCTCACTTCTGGTTGTGACTTCGATGAAAAAACCCGATGTCCTCCAAATTCTCTTCCTTCATCTTCGAATATCTTCTTTTATTTCATCGAATCAAACTCTAGTGTCTTCTCTGTAACCCTTTTGACCCTTGAGTCTTTTGTAGTTGTGGCTGGAGTCACCCTATCTTCTCCTATAGCAGTGCATCCTCTAGTGATAACAATGACTCTAGGATCCACTCCTCGAGGTTTTGCTGAGATTAATTGTACTTGTGGGTTTCCTCCTCGTCTCTCCTATAGTTTGGCTAAATAGGACAATCTTCAATAACACGTTCAAATGAGTTGCAGTTGCTGCAAGTGGTACAAGGTTTCTGACAGTCCCTTCCCAAATGTCTTGGCCATGCACATTTATAACAAATGATTTGACCTCGACCTAAGGCCATACCTCCTCCTCGTCCTATTCCTTTGAATCCTCCACGAGGGTTGAAGTTTCCTCTTCCTGGGGAGTTAAAATGCATAGTATTACCTTCCTGTTGTACTTCACCTTGAATTCTATATGTGTCTCTTGATCTTTCATGCAAGAGGTCATAATCCCTACAATCTTTCTCATCATGCCCCACAGATTTACAGAATATGCAGTAAAGGTTGGTAGGTGTCTGGACATATTTTTGCATGTAATAACATTCACCATGGCGATTTCAATTTTTACATACCTCGCACCAAGGTAGAGTAACCTCCTTCAAAGGGATCAGAGATATTGAATCCAACTACTCATGAAATAGAGGATAGTGCTCCTTGTCATGGCATTTTGATTTTCATCTGATACACCACATATCTTCTATTTTATCTTTTCCCTTATCTTTCTTCATATCTTCGACCAATAGTGATAATCTAGTTAGATGACTCAAAATTTGACTCGTACCTAAGCTCAATTCTCCCATAGGGGTTTATTATGGTTTCATGGTGATCTCTAGTGCCTCAGCTTGCGAAGCGATCTTTTGTTGCATCAGAGGGACTCTGATGTGTTGTAAGAGGGAAGAAATGAACCATTCTTTATTCTGTTCATATGGAATCTGAAAACTCAAATGACCTATCAGGGTCTTAAACCTCTGATCAAATTTCCAAACAGGTTTAACTACTCTCTTCTTAATTTATTTCATCTCTTTAATGTACTATGAGAATTCGACAATCAACACAACCTTAATGTAAGTCAATGGTTTTGGTTGTGCAACTCCTTGGACAAATTTCATGTACTTTCTCAATGCACGGTCTCTCAGAGTAGTACTAAACTGAGCTCTCTTAACAGCTTTATCAATGACATTCTTAATACTCCATAAGGCTTCGCATAGGAACCAATGTTGATAAGGATCTTCAGTTCCATATCCCCTAAAGGTGGGTAACCTCATCTCATCTTCCATAAATCTTCCTAGATTTCTTGACTGAGTATGCCCTTAACTACTTGTACTAGTGCTCTGAGTTCTCTCATAACTTAGGTTACTCTAGTTACTTGATGTTGTTAAAGCAACAGGGGGATTAATAGTACTTACTTCGACAGTTGGTGTAGTTCCTGAAGTTTATGACTCTTCTCGGCGAGGTTCTTCAGTCTTCCCTTCCTCTTCTCTAGTGGACTCTGAATGCTCCTCATTCAGTAACTCTTCCTCTTCTCCACTGTAGAATCCTTCTTCTTATGCCAGTGTCTTGTGACCCTTCTCAAATAGGTTCACCAGAGGAACTTCTCTAAATGATCTCCCACTACGCGTGTTTCCAACCTCTTTGTCATTGTCGATGTCTGAGTTCTTGAACATTATCTCTTCAGTCCAACTGATTACTATATATTCAATATTTTTTTCTCATGCAATAGCATCTTGATCTGAAACTTCATAAAATGTAAAAATTTTCCTCTAGGTCGCTTAAAGAAATATCTCTCTTCTTGGCTATATCATTCTACTCTATCAATAGAAAAATCAGTAATGTACCCTCCATTGGTGTTATGAAACCAATGATCTACTGCTCTTGACATGGCATTATCAACTCTCTTGATCTTCTTGATCAACGTCGATATCCAAACCATAGGTGGTCTGAGTCTAATTTCAAACTGGGTATATGCTAATCTAGCTAGCCACTCATATAGCTCCTTATGAATTCCTCCAAAGAAAATCTCATGTATATCGGTAAAAATATACTTTCCCAACCAATCCTCTATGCTAAGATTAGGGTTCTTGTTATGGGCTTTTGTGAAGTCCTTTTCTTGTTCTTCTATGCACTTCTAAATCCTTATCTTCTATGGAAGCCACCTTGACATTCCCTAAAGAAGATCCTAGTATTGCCAATGGAACCATTTTTTGGCACAGGGGAAGACCCATGGTTCATCTCTAACAACGCACCAACAAGCCCTAACTACTGGGCCTTTCAGAAACACCTGCGAAGAAGATGCAGTCTCACCCGAAGTAGTAATAGGGGGTTGCAGGACACAGGTGTCTACAACCAGAGGAAATGCAAAGTGGATTCAACACAATAATACACAGTAATATATTTGTTTTGTATCTCCCTTAAGCCTCCTTTGCATAGTTATCTCTCAAATCTAACACTATGATGCAATAACAAAGTGACAGAAAGCATAATAACACAACATCAATCACACACAACAACAAGATTTACGTGGTTCACCCTCTCCCTAGGGATACATCCACAAAACTGTGTTTCTTGATATATTATGTGAAAACATGCAGTTCTATATGCTCTCTTAGCTATCATATCTCTCTCTATTTCTCTTCTCCTCTCCCCTCCCAAAGAACCCAGTTGCAGGGTTAATCTTCGCACCTAGCTGAAGATCTTACAACACAGACTTTCTCTCAACAAAACACCTCTATCTCTGAACAACAATAATTTCTCATTACAGTCTCTAACCCAACCCAGGTCCTCTTGACCCTTATTTATGCATTAAAATGACTCTTGGAAAACCCTAGCCGAAATCTAGGTGTCAAAACCCTAAAATGCCAAAACCTTAGGTCAACTTGACCCGCGTTTTCATGGCTTCACCAGCCTGTCTTCCCTTCTTTCCTATGAGGTGATCCAAATCATCTATTGGTGGAATTATTTACCTGCTGAGTTGTCCATGATCCATCTTCCTTGTTGATCTTTCTTCCTTAGTCTTCTAGTTCAATGACTCACTTTTCCTTACTTCGCTCCTTATTTTCTACTTCTTTGGCCACTTTGACCCAATCTCAGTCATTGTTCTTTCTACACAGTTTGTACTTCTCACTTCTTTCCTTAGTCTTCTCTTTCTTCCATAACCAATGGCCAACTTGTTGTGACCAATGAACAAATCGTGTGAGAAATAGAGGGAAATTGGGACCAATTTCAAAGGATTTTTGTAGCCTGATTCAGAGAAGATTCAACTATTTTGGAGTTCACCCCATGTGTGTGATATATGGTATAAAGAAAAATCCTTTGGAATATGGGATCATATATGTATCTGACTTGTTTCTTCTCAACTTAGGGCCGACACAAAATAATATTGTATGCTGAGTCTGATAAATAATGATGCCTTAATCCATTTTAGGTGGTGGAAGTGGTTGTGAATATGAGTATCTAAGGTTCAAGGGTGCTATAGAATGAAAGAGAGGGAAATTTTATCATATAAGGGTGGCAAGGAGGTGTGATTTTAGACACATTATATCAAAATTCTCTTTGACCATTGACAGATGGAGAGTTTAATCAAAAAATAGTTGATTGCAGGTGGAATCTTGAAGTGAAGAGATGTTTCTATATATATGAGGAAGCTAATCCAGACAAAATAGTTGAATATTGATATCTCCAATATGTTGGTTCCTATAGGTGATATTGAGTTGGTTATTAGGTGAAGGGATTGGTGTCTCTAGTACGTTGGTGCCT
>SNQJ01S0075396.1:37223-63050 GCA_010110895.2 Picea sitchensis
ACTTAAATGTTCAAGTACAAGATGATTCAAAATGAAAATGTCTCCTTGGTATATATAGGAGACCAGGAGGTATAATTACAACTAATGGCCTAAATCTGACATAAATAAAATAAAATTACTAATATAATATGCCCCAATTAAGGGGTAATGAGCCAATATTAGGGCCTAAAAGCATAGCCATAAGGATATTAAGCTCGTTGAAGAACTGTCGCTAGGGTTTCTAGTAAGAATAGTCACCAAAGCACTGTCGCTAGGGTTAATAGAAGGTGCAGTTGGAAAAACCATAAACCTCTTGTTGAGACACCTTAAGTGAAGGGATTGACCTAATTTCTGGATAGACCAATGCACCCTAGCTTAGCGCATCTCCTAGTACTCTCAGCAAGCCAAGACATCAAGTTTGAGTTTTTGGTCAAATCTAGGGTTGACCATGTCAAAGCATCTATGAATTACTCTATGAAGTCAGAAAACATGTTAGATGGAGCTTCTAACTTCATAACATGGAATATAAGGATTGACCTCATCCTTAGCAAGAATAAAGTGTTGGATATCATGAAAGGAAAGATCATGGAACTAGAGTTTGAAGAAGGAAAAGAGAAAGAACTGCAAAACGTTACAGTTATGGAGAAGTTGAAAGATGGTGACATCAATGCCATGAGTATCATAGTGGAATATATAAAAGAGCACTTGATACCCTACATCTCCCATCTTTACTCATCAAAGATGTATGATGCCCTAACAAACTTCTTCTCAGTCAGAAACATTGAACAAGTAATGATTCTGAAGAATGAGCTCCGTGACATGAAGATGAATGATGATGACAACATGACATCATACCTTGTGATAATATCTCAGTTAAGATATCAACTACAAGCTATTGAGGAGATCATTTCAGAGAAGGAATTGGTAAACATAGTACTCAATGGTCTTCCCAAGACATGGTATGAATTTTCCGCAAGCATGAACACAAAGAAGGAATATCCTACATTTGAAGAACTTTGGACTTGTTGTGCTCAAGAAGAATCAAGGATAAATGCAAAAGAGAAACCCAAAAGAAGTACGATGACTAAGTCTTCACATCAAGACTCAAAAATTTCAGGAACAAAAGGAAGTTTGGTTCAAGGAAGAAGCCAAATCAAGAGAAAGATATGTCAGAAATACAATGCTTCAACTATCAAAATTATGGTCACTACGAGAATCATTGTCTCGAGATAAAGAAAAGAAAGGAGATACATGAAGCATCAGCTGCCGAAGAAAAGGAACCTACAAAGAATACCAAGCAGGATAAAACATACTTCTTCTTCTAAGACAAGGTAACAATACTCTTCATAGTTCTTGAACATACTATATTTTCTGTACATATCTTGCTTATCTATTTCTTAGAAGATAACATGTTCAAAGAGAAACTATACCTATGGAAGAAACAACAAGATAAGGATTGCTATCATTATGACTACAATTCATACAATACACATGAAAATATGAAGTACATCACACAGTTCATGTGGAAGTTATTACATAAGTAACAATTGAAAGATAAGCCGAATTCAGAATCAATCTTGAAGAAACCTAGAATAAGTAAAGACAAAAAGAAGTTAGCAATCAAGAGGAAACTAGAGAAAGACTTATGACACCTTGCTGAGGCAATAAGGATGCAGACGGAAGTGTGTATTATGCTACATGGAGGGAGTCGATCGTATACTTCCAAAAGAAAAACATGAACTCATACATAAATCAAGGATTAGGAGGGAGCTAATCCTATGATCCATTGAAGATGATGAAGTATATATCCATGGTAGCATCAATGAAAAGCAGTACGTGTTCAGTTTGACTTCAGAAGAAGCCTTAAAGTATCCCTGGTTGTCCATCCACATCCATGATCCTAAGATGAAAGGAAGAAGTTGGAATCTTCAGAGCATGAAATCTATATAAAACTCCATGGACCCAAGAGATAAAGAGAAACATGAGGAAGAACATGAAGATTCCAAGAAATAAAGAGAAGCTAGAACAACCAGTCATTGTATCGAGAATCACAAGATTACTAGCCTGATATGAACTCACTAAAAAATAAATCAAGAAGAGGAACTGAAAGTTGTGAAGAAGAACAGTGTACGAAAGACTTATGAATGTAAGCATTACAAGATCTAGAACTAGAGGTTCTCCTAGATGGAGGGAGAAGACTATGATGATTACTTGTTCCAATAAACCAGACATACCTCCACATGAGTCATTATCTCATCCCTAATATCCATGGTTGGAGTTTTACATAATATGAATGCGAAGACTATTCTCTAGAGCATATGAAGAGAAACCTCAAGGCTTTGAGGTATACCAGGAAGAGAACCTTGTAAGCATATGGAAGAAGACAACTTGGTGGAGAACCTCCAATGCATAGTAGAAGTGTGGTGAAGAATTTCTATAACAAATATATTGTATCAGAATGGTTATTCAGAAGCTCAGGATGATGGATCGCTAATCCATGACAAACTCTCATGATGGACGAAGAAGTATCACTTGGATATGTTCCATTTTTACCCTTTCCATGATGTTGTGAGCTAGCAGGAAACAAAGAGGAATCCAACAATGATATACTTTATTGATCAGAGGTATATGAAGCCTTCATAGAAAACTAGTGTTCTCGAAAAATTGAAGTACATTTGAGATAAAAAATTACACTCTTCATGATGAAGTCTAGAAAAGAGAAAGTGTTTCTCAAATATCTCCATAGATGAGTATATAAGCATACATTTTGGTAAAGCCTTTGTCCAAGATAAAAGATTTTGTGTACTCAAGATGGAGCTCATGGAGATGACTTCCTTATTGAAAAAGGAAGAGATGAATCTCAGGTTGGGAGGGAGAAATGATGTGTTATTGATTTATGGACAATCATTTTTCAGTTCAAAAAATGGTCCAGGATGAGAAGTTCCTTTCTAGTTCGGAGAGTGGTTTGAGATTTCTGATGGACATGCATTTTCAAGTTCAGAAAATGGTCCAGATTGAATGGTCATTTTCATAATGAAAATGGTTCGATGGATTTTTGATGTACCATAGATAGTGATTTCCCATTTTGGTTAACATGGGGAATGGTCTAGGACAATTTCTCTTCTTGAGGGTTACTCAAGAAGACTGATCCGCCTCGCCGGATAATCATTATTTTGAAGCTCATAGTTGTGAGCAGTTTTGAAGAATGGTCCGTTTTGGAGGTTGGTGCAGGACAGTGATTTCCTTTGGAAATGGTTCGGACAATCATTCCCTAGGACAGATTCATTCTCTCTAGGTTGCACTTTGTTTAGTGCCGGAGGAATGGCCTAGATAGGTGAATGGTCTAGGTTCAACAATCATGGATAGGCATTCCCTAGGGAAGACTCATTCTCTCCAGGTTACACTTTGTTTAGTGTCGGAGGAATGGCCCAGGGTGGGGAATGGTCCAAGATAAAAAATAAGGACAAGTATTTTTCCATTATTGAGAGGAATAGTCCAGATATCTCATCATTGATGTTCTACTTTCTAAGGGAATATGCTCTTCCATATCTCACATATGTGTGTGGAAGAATGGTCCAGATGATTCAATTTATATCATAACAATGTTTTTTGTGCAGGTTGATATTAGATGATTGTTATGGAGACTATATGTCTCTAGACATTAGATGTATGCTACTGTGGTGGTTGTGTTCCACTGATTGTGACTATACGTCACGAATCAAGTATCTATGTGTTACATGGTGTGGTAGTGTACCACTAGATTGTAGTTTTGTACTACTATGGATAGACATAGTTGTGTTCAATTGAATGATATTGTTCTGATTTCCTTGAAGACTATCAACAATATTGGAAATGATTATTAGCTAGATGGATGATCAATGGAAAGAGATTTCCCAAACAGAAAATGGTCCAGGAAATTTATTCTTCTAGGACATATGTCTAGATTATAAGGATGGTTCTTGTGTCACTCTATTGAGTGAGTTACTTATCCAGCATCATGTCTGATTACTCAGATGGAGTATGGCTTTGAGAGATGATGTAGTTGATGAAATTGATAGTGATGATGGTTCTCATGAACTAATCATAAGATAGTCTATACGACTATGTTTATGTTATCAGGTAAATGGTATGTTTGTGCTCAATACCATTACCTTCAATACCTCCCTAGATAGGAGGGAGTGTTGATATTATGGTAGTTGTGGGAGTTATTTACTTCCATGTGTAAACCTAACAAGAATAGAATATTCTAGGAATCAAGAAGAAACTCTAATTGATTGGTTAATAACCCTAGAAGACAAGTCATCTGAAGGGAATGGCTTGTATTAGGTTATTAGTCTCCAAGAGAAGAAGTCAGCTAAAGGAAATAATATATACCAAAGAATTAGTACCCAGAATGAGAAGTCTTCCTAGGCAGTCTGCTAGATTTAGTATAAATACAGGAGGCCAGTCTTCATTCTGGCAGGTATTCTCAGAACTGCAGAGCAAACTTGTGTGCACTGCAGTTGGGCAGTTTTGTGCTCAAGTTTGGAGGAGAGTTGTCGTTGCAGCTACTGCAGCTAGAAGATTTTGTTTTGGCTTGGACTATCTCTTTGTTATGGTTTGGACTATTTGATCATCTCTTGTTTGGTTAGCTATCCTTGGAGAAAGGTGCGCTATCCTTTTTTTGGCTATCTATAATAGGGTCTTCTTCTGTAATGATTCTCTTTCATGGTTAAGGTGCTCGGAGGGTGGCTTCGGCCTATGGTTGGGTGACAATAGTAATATTGTCTATGGTAAAACAAGCACATTCTAACAAAAATGAAATGTTACAAAATATTTTTGAAAGTGTTAGATCCTAGGCCTGCACCTCTTCATTGTACTCATCAAACCATCCCATCCATCTATCAACCTAGCTCTTAGTTAGTTTTTCTTCTTCATTGTGTGTTAAGTCATTTCAGTTTATGTTTTCCCCTTATTTTCTTAATGTTAGTTGTTTTTTTTTTATAATATTAAGTTAGGTACTAATTTGAGTTTAGATAATTCTTATCACCATGGTTTATATCACTGATGGATCACATGAAGGATAACATAGTCATACAAGTGCAAGGGTCTTGATTGGAAGAATGTCAACATTCTTGCAATCAACAAACATACTTTGTTTTATGAGTTTTTATGTTTTAAAATATATTTCAGAGTTTGAATAAAAGTGCGTTGGCACCCAAATCATGCCCATTCCTGCCTACTACCCTTGAAATCATGTGAATTTGTTCTTTATGCAGTTTTTATTGAATGTTTTGAGTGAACCCTAAGAAATGCATAACCTCAACCACCATTGTCAAAAAATGTACCTAGGGCACGATGGTGCCATCTTGAGAGAACTAACATTTAAACAAGGAATATTCAATAGGCATCAAATTGTTTGAGGCCATGCCAAATATCAGGGACATTTTTATCAAGGGTGAGTGGTTCAATTTCATATGTTCCTTTAAAGTACATCACACATAAATTTCTTTGATATTTTCACATAACTTTGATGGATTCCAGACACAGAATAGGGATATAACCATCCACATAACATATCATTTCATTGCTGTAGCATATGATATCCATATCAGTGGAGAGATTTGGTTTAAAAAAGGGAAACTACCAGCTAAGGTGTCCAACCAGTTCATGGTAGTAGAACAAAAACACCCAGATTGGAACTAGGGCATCCCGATCCTTTGGATGAAGGAGTAATGGAGGGGAATCATGTATGCAATACATAGATATATGAAGGGAGAAAGTATATTTTAAATTTTCCATTAATATCACCTCATATTTCTCGTGCATTTAAATGGAAAAAAAGATATTAACCTCCCATTATACCTGCTCAAAATCCTAAATTATATGTCCAAACGAGTCTAGAATTATCCAGAAACTACTCACATAAGCCTCTACCATCAAGGGTTTATTAAAATATTGGTTCTTTTTTCTCTCAGTGAATTGGCCATGTCTTGGACATAATTTCTAGTGTGTCTAGGGTTACAGGAAGAAGAGCCGGAAGAACAGAAAATTGATCAACAACCAGAAAAGCAAGAGGTTGAAATTCCCCAGATAGTTAGGGTTTCCATAGAACTTGGGAGTTCATCAAAATCCACCTATCTTGCAAAATAAAATAACTTACATGAAAAAATAAGAACCAGATAAGACAAAGAAAGATCCATCACTCGAGAAAAGGAAGAAATACCTCAGAGGCGATTGAGGTCATCCCCAGTGATACAAAGGGACAAGGAAAGTGGTAAAGTTTATGTCAGAAATTGGGTTAGAAAGGGAGAAAAAAATGCCTTCCCAATAGACCAACTATATCCAGAACATCTTGATGTTGAACCTGTGCCCATTCCTATGCAAGTAAAGAAAAATACTAAATTGAAAGAAAGAAAACATAAGAGGAATAATCAGGCCAATCCTAAAGTATTTGCAGTGTAATTTGTGTCATTTGACACACATATTGAATATCCTCTTGAGGAAAAACAAGGTAGAAATAAAAAAAGGCGAAACAGGTCCCAAGAATTCTAAGAAAACCCAATCGGAAGACCAAGTTGACCAACCAATTGAGGATAAACTCCAAATGCTTGTTTGATCCATCCATCAAGCAAAATCCCATTGTGATTATAGATCAAGACACTAATGAAGACCCCTTTGAACTTACCAACATGGAGTAAATGGCCATACAAAACTTAAAATAAATTCTAGTAGGAAAGACCAAAAAGAAGTGCAATAAGGGACAGACCTCAAGTGTTAGACCTGTTGATTTGGATATAGATTTCACCACTAGTCCAGACCCAGAGAAAGGTTTGGTGGAAACTGGTCTACACCTAGACCGATATTTTGGAGACATAGATCTAGAAACAAAGCATGTCCCAGAGTAGGTTTTAGAAGAGACAAAACCTAAGGAAAAGGGGAAAATGTTGATGTTGCATGAACCTGTGAAAGAAATCATTGATGAAATAATTGAGAATAATCCCAGGTATGAGATAATACCAAGGAAATCCAGGATCTTCATTGATCTCAATAGGCCTACTGTTGAGGAAGAGCACAAAATACAAAATGGGAGCAGAGTAAAGGTAGAGATCAAGCCTAAAATTGAAGGTGACAAGGACATGAATGACAATAATTAGAAGGTTCAATACCTCAAAAAATAGAATGAAAATATGAGACAACAGATTCAAGAGCTCCAATAACAAAATCCAGCGCTTGAGATGCAATATTCAAAACTACAGAAAAAATATTAAAAGTTGCAGAAAAAACACCAAAAGACATGCATGTTCCTAAAGGAGATCTTCTAATATCTGATGTTTCCAATAAGAAAGAGAATTAAAATAGTGTGCACGCTTGGTCTACCAGTGTTAAATATTTGTCTCTAGTTATTGGCATACATGTGCATCCACACAAATTCAACAATGCATTTCATCTTTTGAAGATTTTTGTTATGCAACTACTACACTTTAGTTATCAACAATGACTCTAGTCATAATGATAGAATATGTTTGGTTTAGTTAGAGATATTAATGCCATTTGTAATAAAGGTTTCTTTTATATAAAAACAATTTTTTGATTAGGTCGAAGTAATGAGGTAAGAAAAGGGGAGTTATCCTTATAAAATAGAACTTAAACTCTACTTCACTCAGTTTAAAGAAGTGTTCATGAATTGTAATCATAAATGAATAGTGAAGTTGATATCTACATGTCTAAATGTAATGCATAGGTTAACTCTAGAACTTAGATATAATACATGTATTCAAACCTTCTTGATGGATAAATATATGAATATGTGAATGTGAAAGGGTTTAAATTTTTTCCGTATCAAGCTATCAGGATGTAGACTTGGCTTATGAAGTGTAAAATATCCACAAAGTTTTCTACTCAGTGAATATAATTTTTGGTGAATAGAAAATATGTTTCTCCATATTACTTTTCTTTTATTTTTATTTGAATGTATTTTCAATGTCTTGCAAATAAAATATTCTCTCTCTTACATCTAATGTGTTTACAACTTGTTGAGAAGTGTATTCCAAATGTTTTTTAGGTTTAAGACAATGTGTTAGATCCATCATTTCTAGTTGCAAGCGACAAAGTGTATGCTTGTTAGTGTTTCTGTTATACTTTTATATCTTGTATATGTTGCACCAGAATCCATGCCACTGGCTAGGTAAAACATTGTGGTGAGTACTCTGGATTTTTCCAACTAGAGCCCTACCCTTGAATATCATCTTTCAGCTTACCATCAAAACAAACAAACCAAAACTTATAAAAAACCAATCATTCCAACAACTGAGATGGCCTAGCTCTACCATTAGTAGTCAGGTACAAACCTTAGGACCAACATATTATGGAACCATTCATAGGGAATGGAGTAACGAAGCAATATTTCCTTGGGTGAATGAAAATTATCATATCTGATATTTGATGGTGAACAAAAATCATGCACAACAATGACTGCCATATTTCACCTTGCGAATCCACTAAATGAAAATCTACTAAGTAACTTTGGCTCCCAAGAATGGATTCATGAAATCAAACTTTGAGCATACAAAAGAATCAACAGCAAAACCTCATCTTAATGGTGACACAACAACTTCTGATCCAAAGAGACAACAAAGGAAATATACAATTTCTCAGACACACCCCTTTCCATTCAAAAGCAAGCCAACATATAAAAAGGCTGCCCCTTTCCTTAACAATAAGAAACCTAAGATCACAATTTTTGAAAATCCACTTGTATTAATCCCTCAAGTATCTCTTGCTTCAAATTCTACCTCATCATCTCCTCAAGCAACCACTCTAGTATCTCCTCCGAAGACTCAAAACAAAGCTATAATCCCAAATATGGTTGTAAATAGGATGGAAGCCATCATGAAATATAGGTATACACCATTATTGTTGACTCAAAACCTACATCCATTTCCAATAGGAGACTACATGAAATATCTACCTAAGTACAATGGTTAAGGAGATGTCACTGCTAAGGAACATTTGGTATTTTTTTACATCTTTGCAGACAATTTTAACATTGAACATGTAGATGTTTGAATGAGTTTGTTTGGGCAGAACCTGGATGGAGGGGTAAGGAAGTGGTTGTGTGGTCTTCCCCAAGACTCTATTAAAGCTATTGAGGCATTGGATGAATCCTTTCTAAAATAGTGGGGATATAGGAGGGATTACATGTACTACATCGTTGATTTTCGGGATTTGAGAAGGCATAATGGTGAGTTTGTTTCATATTTCACTAAGAGGTTTAATAAGATGTACAACAAGATCCATGATGAGTTCAAGACAACTGATACCTCATACAAGATCACATTTCCAAATGCATTTGATGATAAATTTTCTCTTCTGTTAAGGGAGAGAACGTCCACCAGTTTGTTATCTATGCAAGAGGTATCCCTGGAGGTTGAGTCTAATATTCAAGCATCAGAAAAATTAAAGACCAAATCAGACATGGACAAAAATAAATAGAGAGAAGATTTTCCTTCTTCCTATAACCCATCAAAATCAGGCCCAAAACTTGATGATATGACAAGATCTTTGAAGGATATGACTTCATAGATAACTAAATTAAAATAGGAATCCAAGAAAACAAGCATGCCTTATGAGGAAGTTGCCTATAGGAATCCTAATCATTTCAGGAGACCTAATAATTTCCCTCGAATCATGTAGAGGGAAAGAAGGAATGTTCAAGATCATAATATTATATCCCCTTTCCAGACGAGATGGAGGAAAGTAATGATATTGGAGATGATTCTTTAGTCCTTTTTAATGAATCTTACCTCCATACTAGTCACTTAACGCAATTAGAGTATGAAATTTCTCAATTGTCAAACCAATTTGATGATGACAGGAAAGGAGAAGAGGTTTTCCAAATTCAGCCTAAAAATAAGTATGATTTAAGGCCTAGGCCAGGGGATCCCAAAACAAATGTTCCCACTTAGAATAAGAAATCAGATCTTCCTCCCAAATAAGGTCAAAAAAAATATACAAGAAAAATATAATATCAACAATAACAGCGAACTAAACCTGATGTTCCAGAGGTTAAAGAAATTGACAAATAGGTAACTTCTTTTAACATAGAGAATGAGTTAAGTGAAATCAATATTCCTGTACCTTTGACAAAGTTAATGAAAAATGATCCTTTCAAGTGTTATATCATGAAATTTTTGAAGCCACTTGCTTATGTTGTCTCATTTGATGAGATAAACCTATAGGATGAGAATGATGTTATCACGGTTGGCCCACACATTGAACATGGGTCTGATGCTTCTCCACCTTTTTACATATCCTTGAATGTCCATGACAAAATTCTACACAACTTCCTTATGGAGTCTGGGGGCTCACATAATTTCATTCCTAAGGTTTTCATGGACGAACTAGGGTTACAATTCACCAAGCCATATCATGACCTTTACTCATTTGATTCTAAAAGGGTTAAATTCTTGGGAGTAATTAAGGGTCTGGTTGTTTCTCTATCTCAGTTTCCCATGAAAAGTGTTGTCATGGATATCGTTTTAGCTGATATACCTCCCAAGTTTGGCATGCTTGTTTCCAGGTCTTGGGAAAATAAAGTTGGAGGGTCTATGCAGATGGACCGAACATATGTGACCATCCCTATTTTCAGAGGAGAACGTAGAATATTGTACATAGAATTCAGATTGGCTTACATTGTGAGTGATCATCAGAATCCAGATAATCATCAAATTTATGATGTAGAAGATGAAATTGGGTCATCTATTTTTGATATTAATGATGATGCTCCATAATTATTAGTTAGTAAATGCAGTAATCAATCAGAGGTAGGCCAAGAAAATTAAATATGGAAGATGTATTTTGATGGTTTTTCTTCAAATGAGGGATCTCGTGCTGGCATAGTCCTCATTTCCCCTTCAAAGGAGGTTGTTTAACTCTCACATAAATTAGAATTTGAGAAAACCAACAACATAGTAGAGTATGAAGCCTTAGTGTTGGGATTGAAAGCTACAAAGGATATGGCCATTGAAAAATTGTCAATATTTTGTTATTTTTAACTGGTTGTTAATCAGGTAAAGGAAATTTATAAAAAAAAATAGTCGAGGCTCAGGTGGTACAACAATGAGGTATGGGACATAGTTGAGAATTTATTTCGGGCTTTCAATATTTATTTTGTCCATAGAGATTCCAATCAAAGGGTACAAATTTTATCTCTGGCTACGAGTACCTTCAAGCCTCCCATTGGCTCAAATTTTAAATACGAGGTGGAGGTTAGGAAAAAAACAACTATATCAGATAATGTCAAACACTGGAAGGTTTTCAATGATGATATAGAGCTCAAGAGATTTTTGCAAACCATTGAGGAATTTTCAAATATCTCTATTGACCAAGAAAATGAGAAAGATGAAACAAAAAATTAGAAGGCACCTCCTTTTCTGAATAAGGTGTTTGGTCACAACATTGTGGAAGTCAAAATGAATCATATTCCAAAAGGATTAGTCCCACTGGAGAGACTTTTTTACAACAATGATGTCTCCAGGAAGGTTGTAATTAAAAGTCATGAACAAGAGGTTGTAGTCTACAACATTGGGAAACTGCAAATCCAAAGACAATCAATATATCCAAAGAACTGCCAGATGTGCAGAGACACATGTATTTCATCCTTATGAATAATTTTGATAGTATTTTTGCATGGTCTTATGAGGACCTGAAAACTTTTGACACTGAAATAATTCAACATAATATCCCTCTGAAAGTGGGTTATAATCCATTTAGGCATAAAATTAGATAATTTAATCCTCTGTTGATGTCTATTATTGAAAACAAATTCTTGATGCCAAGATCATTGTTCCTTTGAGATATTCATATTGGGTGTCCAACTTGGTTCCTGTCGGGAAAAAGAGTGGTGAAATACGCTTATGTGTGGAATTCAAAAACTTGAACAGGCGTTTGTTAAAAGAAAAATATCCCTTTCCCAAGATGGTCCACATTCTACAAAGGGTGGTAGGTGCTCACAAAATTTCCATGTTGGATGGTTATTTCGGATACAATTAATATCAGTGTTCGAGGAAGACAAAGAAAAAAACTTCCTTCACTACCCCATGGGGCACCTTCATGTATGAAGAAATTCTCTTTGTATGGATGAATGCAGGGGGGACCTTCCAAACAACCATGGAAATTGCATTTGTGGGTGGAAAGGACAAGTTCATGGTGATATAACTTGATGACATCACCATCTTTTCAAAATCTGATGATGAACATATGCAACACCTGAAGTAAATATTTCAAAAATGTAGAAGGTATGGAATCTCATTGAATCCCAAAAGATGCCATTTTTCTATGTTAGAAGGCAAGATCTTAGCCCACATTATATTTGTAGGAGGGATAAACATAGAACCAAACAGGGTAGATGCTATTCAGAAAATTGACATCTCCGAAAATAAGAATGCCATACAACCTTTCATAGGAAAAATAAATTTCTTGAGGAGTTTCGTACCAAACTTTGTTGAAATCATCAGGCCTATTACAATCATGTTGAAAAAGGATGCTGAGATTAAATGGACATAGGAAGTAAGGTCATCCTTCCAAAGGATAAAGAAGGCTCTAATTGAATCCCTTGTTCTGGTTAGTCTAGGTTATTCCAAAGAATTCCTAATATTCTATTTTTCCTCTAAGGAGACTATTGTTATTGTACTGTTGCAAAAGAATGAATAAGGGTATGAACAACCCATTGTGTTTTTTAACAAAACACTCAACAATGCAGAATATAAATATGACATATTGGAGAAKATGGAATATGCCTTAGTGAAGGCCTTGAAATCCTTCAGAGTTTTTGTTCTGCATTCTAAGATAATTTCTTATGTCCCTAGAAGAAGTATAAATGAGATTCATTTTCCATCCAGACAGTGAGGGGAATAGATACAAATGGATATTCATACTTATGGAATATGATATGAGCATAAATCCCACTAAAATGGTAAAGGGACGGGGCCTTGAAAAATTGTTATTTGATTCAAATTGCAAAGCACTTGAATTGCACCATGTATTCAACCAGTGAGATGCTCCACTGATAGAGGATGAAAAGAAGACCATGAAATTATTGGATAAATATTCTCTTTCAACCTATTATAGAGACATCATTTATTTTTTATAGCACCTTGTTGGCACAGGGGCAGACCCAAGGTTCAACGCTTCAACAACACACAAACAAAACCCTATCTACCAGCCCTTTCAACAACACCTGCAAAGTAGATGAATTCTGACCCGAGGTAGAGGCAGGGGGGGTTGTAGGCCTCAAGTGTCTACAACCTATATGGGACACARATCTGTGATTACAACACCTAATAGAGCACTTTATCCAACAATATGCATTATGTTATGATTCTATTCASATCATAGATTAACCCTAATTACAGATCGACGCAATAGTAATCAAKATTAAACACATCTAATTATTTAGCACATAGTATTAGAGAAAATATATCATTTATTCATATATCAAGCACCAAAMATCAATGAATCTACCTATCACACWTCAAGAATAATGCAMTAAGAAAATAGATGCATAAACATCATGAAAATATCCACAAAGAATAATAACACAGGATATACATGGTTCACCCTAGTGTAGGGCTACGCCCACCAACTCTTCTTCTTTATTATTAGTCTCCTTCAATATTCTTACAGGAAAAGATTCACAAAATGAACTTCGCATGGGATAGGTGATCTGTGAACAATGCACTAGATACACCTTCCTCAAAATCAAATCGAGGCACAAAGCCTTACAGAGTCGGTCTGCACAGATCCACTTACAATCAGTTGCACTTAGCTCTGCAAGTCTCAACAGACTCTAGTGATGCACTAAACCCATGACCCCCAAAACTGAATTCTACTTACATTGCCTAGATACTTATTTATACATTACAAAAAGGGCCTAAGCATGGGTAAGACCCATGGGCCGACATCCCATACCCGTTACATAAACCCTAAAAACCAAAAAATCCCACAAAAATGGGAGGGACCCCGTGATATCTGCTTGGACTGGGCACTCTGTCTTCGACCAACATGTCGAAGTCTCAAAAATGGTCAAACACAACTAGTGTTTCCTCAAAACCTACTCAAGGGCCAGCATGCCCCCACCACTCACCTGTGACTCGACCTGAGTCACTCTGATCTGGGTAACAGTGCTTTGAAGGCCTCGATATTAGCTCGAGCTACCTTGACTTGCTTCTTTTCCAGAGCCTCCTACTCAGTGAATTCCTGGATTACTTGCTCAGTGATAGGCCCTTCCAGGCATTGTTATACTGTTGTGACTACCTGTTACAACTATGAGCCTTGTCCCTCGATCTCTTCAAAATGAGTGCAGGCTTCATCCTGCACCAGCTGGAGTCTCTCTGTCACCTCCATAACTCGGCTCTGGATGGAAGTGACCTACTATTGAACTGCACGCTGCGCCTACAATACTTTCATCTTCTCCACAGCCGTAAGAAGCTTCAATTATGCTTGCACAGTCAACACCTGTTGCTTCACCTCCTAGAGATGTGCCTCCAATATCCTCAGCTCCAGGTCTTTTGCAAGGTGCTCATAGGTTTACGCACTTCAGCCACTTAATTTCTTGCATTCTAAGGCCAACGCCCTGATTCTTTCTATAGCCCTCCTGGCAGTTTCTTCCCTCTCATATCGCACGTCTTGTGGAGGGCTCGACACTGCTTGAATTTCTAGCTATGTTACTCATGCTTGGAGTTGTTGAATAACCTTAGCAAGCTTCCCCACTTGGCTCTCAGTTGTCTCTTCTTCCATCTATGCCAAGCCCAACATAGAGCGAAGTTCTCTAGTTACTGCCTCTCTGACCACAATCTACTCTACAAGCAACTGGTCATTCTCTTTCTGGATCTTCTCTTTGTTCTCTTTGAAATTCTCCCAAAGGTCATCTTTCTCTTTCTACACAATCCGAATTTTCTCTAAGGCCTCTTACTTTTCTTGCCTCAAGGGCTCTATGGCCTGCTCCTTTTCTTCTTGGACTCGACAAAGTCGAGGCTCTGTTACATATGCTAATTTGCGTAGTTGGGTGGGCTCATCTCCCAATTCTACATTCTCTGTTGAATATGGCGTAGTAGACATTGCGCAGCTCGAATGGATAGCTTGTTGGATTTCTTTCAGTTCTTTCTCAATCCTTTCATACAATGCTTCTTTCTTTTCTTCATGTCTCTGCAGGATATCCTCTAGGGAATCTTCTACAGCTGTGATGATGAGCTGGATATCATCCACTGTGAGTGCATTCTGTGACTGAGGCTTAGTGGCTTGGGATTTCTTCCACACTGAGGGTTTCTGCGGAGAACCCTTCCTTTTCTTTAACATCTTGACCTTTGTAAGGGGATCCTTCAACAATGTTACTTTTCCCTCTTCTTGATTTTCTTCTTCCCCTTCCTCCTCTTGGTTTAATTCATCGCATCCTCCTCCTGCAGGTGAGTCAGACACAGTTTCCTTCGATGCGCTATTATTTTCCTCATGGTATACGTCCTACGCTTCCTCCTTTTTCTTCTTTCTCTTTGCGTTTCTTGGCCTATCATACTCAGTCTGAGTGAATAAAGGGATTCCGATGATTTCGCGGTTGAAGAGATCTGTCTTCTTGACTGGTACAAGAAATTTGGCAGGCCATTCCTTGGTTATCTCCTCCATGTCTTCATTGGTCAATTTATAGTAGGATTGAATCTCCTCATTGTTTTCATCCCTGCGTGTAGTGATGTAAATGAAGTGTCTGTCTACGTGAAACTTTGCTAGTGGCCTATATGTATGCAAGGTGTTCAGGTTCATTCGGGGGAATGATTCAATGACATGCTTGAGATGTAGGTAGTAAGAGTGGAACACCACATTTTATTTCCACTGCTTTTCCATGTCACTTGTATACCACAAGGTGGTGAAACTCATGGCCAATGGCTCTGATTGCTCGACTTCCGGGAATGTCACTCCCTCTAGCATCTCCCGAGCAACAAATGCAATGAGAATCAATAACTAGCTGAAGTGAAATTTGTAGCCTTGGTCCTATGCTTCACGATAGTCCTTCTCTAACTCATTGACGAGCTAGCTCGCCCAATTCATCTACATTCCTTCGACGGACTTCTCTGCAAGGTCAACTACGAATCTCGTTACTTGCGTAGGATGGTTCTTTCTGATGAGCTTGACCACTATCATCTGACAAGCTAGGAACACTGCACCATCCTGGATGGAGGCTACCTTGTAGCCTCACTTCCCTTTCTACACATCACCATACACCTCCTTGATGTACTGGGCCAAGGAGCAATCTGATGTCTTTCCTAGGTAGAACTAGTGAGGGTATAGTCCTTGCATGCTCAATTCAGTGATCAGGTGGATCAACATCGGATCCACAGTAATGTGCCTATCCAAAAAAAATGTAACCTCCATGGTAGCATGACAGGAGGATTTTAACAAATGCATTAACCTCTTGATGTCTTTCAAAGTGAGGGATCTTCATCACATTCAAGATCATTGATATCACAATCTCCTTGGTCCATGGTTGGGGGACTATCTTAGGCTTTTTCCCAGTCATATTCATAAGGTAGCGATGAGGTGTGAGCATCGCATAATTCTTCCTATCGTCGAGGTTAAAATTGCTTATCTTGAGAGTTGGGATCAGGCCCAACTGCGGTTCGACTGTGTGTATCCCCTTCAGGAGGTACGCAGTAATCAATGTATACTCAAAATCACATGGGACATTGTCATGACTAACCATGCCAACCAAGGGTGGGATGTAGTCCAGAAAGACTGACAAGATCTGCTTTGCATTCACCAGATCGTCGTGGTGCTTGCTTCTTTTCTCCGTTGAGGTTCGGGATGGTACAAATCGACATCCAGTCGAGGGGGATGCTTGAAATCCTCCCATCGATGATGCATGTATACCTACAGACATGAATTTATCAGTCATAAGGTCGATCGATATCTCTTCTATAGATTTCTCTACTGCGTCAAGGTCACCTGACATGCACACTCATAATCAAAGAACTCAGGTAGGTGAACATACGAGGCAATCGGATGGATGGAGATGTCTATAAATTACAACATGATACAATGGGTTCTTAGTTAGCTCGGGTAATCACAAGTGGAAAACAATGGTCATGGCGCAATGTCTGATGGGTTAAATAAGAAATGTTGTAACAGATTCCTCCAATGGGTAGGAATGCCTCAATCAATATGATTCCATCCATTATAGCATGGTCTAATAGTCCAATGGTGGTCTTTCTGGTAATAACTGTGGTTCTAGCCGTTCCAGAGCGTCGTTCTAATGGTCGGGATGGCTCCAACGGTCATATAGCTTCGTCATGGCGAAGTGACATTCTGCAATGTTCTGCTATTCCAACAATGTTCAAGTTCTACAAGCCTGCCTTCTGTGAAGTCTTCCCTTGAACTTCCTGCAGTTTTTCTAGTTTTGCTTTCTTCTTACTGAGATTTCTAGATTTTTTCCTGTGATTTGAGTCTCTGGATTCCTCTGTCCATTGTCATTCTTATTTTATCTTAACGTAGTAATTGTGCACTGCTGAGGGTCTTTCAAAGGGTTTGAGTGTAATACTTCTTCTCTTACTACTTCTGGGGTAGGGCCTCTTCTCTCATGAATGGACAAGTTTTTCAAACCTTCTTGTGTTATTTCAACTTCGACAGCTAAGTCTCAGGCCCTCAGTTGCTTCGACTTATTCCCTTGTTATTCTATTAAATGCATTATTTTCCTAGTCATGAAGTCCCTTAATTCATGTTTCTTTTATTTTGTGGCTTCTTCCTCCACTTTTATTTGGATTTGATCTTTCTCAATCCAGGTATTTCCTAACAAAAGTGAAAAAGGGGCATTGTTCTCAACAAACTTAATGACTTCAAATTATTCTTCCCTCGATGTTCCATGAGCAATCATAGGTATATTAGTAACTCTTTCGCATAGGTTATCATCTTTCCTTTAAACAATCTTATCCTCCCCAATGAAGGAATCATTGCAGGTTTCCCCAAAATTTCCCAAGTGCTTTCTGGCATAAGATTCACATGTGTTTCCTCATCTAATAAACTGTCTATGTTGAAGTATTCTATTTGTGTTTCTATGCACTACTTTTCTTTTAATATCTCTGGTAGACTGATGTCTCTATGATCATTCAGTGTTTCTTTCAGCTATAATAACATAGATTCTGATTCTTCTTGGTTTTCTAATATATCCTTAGTTTCTTGACCTTCTTCATGGTTTTCTTGTCTCATGTTGATCTTTTCAATTTTATAAATCATTCTAGGGAAATCCAAAACCTCATCACCAATATCTTTACAACAAAGACAAGTAGGACCAAGGCATTCCTTAGTGACATGTCCCGGTCTTCTATAGTTCTAACATAGTGTCAATCCTCTCTTTGTTTTAAACGATCCCCAACCTTTTCTATACTGCGCACTTGGACCACAATGATGGACCTGCAATTTGCAAACATTCTTTCTAGGGTCCTGCATCCACTTGTTAGTCCAAAAATTCTTTCTATGCATAGGAATAACATATCTTTCACTATCTCTATCAAATTTATTCAGATCAAATTTTATTTCTTCAAGTTGTTCCCTATTTTTCAGACTAGGACAAAATCTGTCAAACATACCTAGATTCATATTTCCAAAGAAAACATTTCCACTTATCTTACCTTTACCAGAGAACAAAGATTTAAGATCTTACCTMTTTTCATCAAATCAKACTTCTCTTTTTAGCACAGAGTTTCRCAATTCAAGTATGTAAATGTGTTGAACTTGCATACAATAGATCTAGMTAGAAAATACTACACACATTTACAAAGATAAATTAAGAAAGAAGAAGCAAGATAGAAAGAATGGAAGAATTCTCATTAACCCTATTCCACACTCAAAGAGTGAATAATTTACAATATATATAGGATAAATGAGTAAGTAATGAGCCATAGTGGTGGTCTAGATTGATTTGGACACACACCAATAGTTACAAGAGTGAACAACCACCTAGTCTAGTCTCTTAGGCAGTTATGAGAGTGAACTGCCACCTAGCTGAGTTAACTAGTCAACTAGTCTTCAATTAACTGACTAAACAAAGAGTAGTGAGTTGGTTATGATCCCAATGTTGCATGGTGAAAAAACAAATGCAACATCTAAACTCAACTCAACTAGTCAAACTGAAGTTTCAACTGAAAGAGAATATTCTCCAGGTGGAATATTCTTCCCTAAAATATAGGAGACTAGATAATGACTAATTATAACTAATAAACAAGGAATAACCTTAGGAAAAATAAATCCTAGGTGTCTRTGAAGTAACTCCAACATGCCCTTGAACATCACTATGGTCAAAATAAAGAATGGGTCCCGGCTACGAGGCCATGTTAGGTACCAAAATACAAAAGATACACTGAACTAAATGAGGAAAGAGGGAAAACATCATGGGAACAAACCCCCCCCTCAAATTACAATGCATAAAATAAAAAATGACAAGGAACAAAAGGTAGTTGCTAAGAAACCATGTCCTTCACTCCAAGAAGACTTCACAACTGTGTAAGTTTGTGCTCTTTGAAGATTTTTTTGAAGATGTAGATGTCTGCACGGATCTAATGAAGTATATGCATCATTGATATTTACACACATATCCACTTTATCTTATTATAATGAAAAATATCCAAATAAATTTTGGATGAAATTTTGAAAAACGTGTGGTCATTTCCAGAAAAATGTTGAAATTTTGTTGATTTTAAAACAATCATAACTTCACTTTATGGACTTCGTTTTAGATGATTTTTTTTTTTTAAATTAGATATTTTCCCGAGAGGAAATCAAATATCCAATTTGTCTCTGTAAATGTTTTTTAGAAAATATTATAATGGCGTCTGATGTGCACGGCTCTCTTTTTGACTCCTCAGATGCATGCATGGTGCATGCAAAAGTGTCTGCATGTGACTCCTGAAATGAATGCCATATATCTTCCACATGAATTTTAGAAAACAAATCTGAAATGGAGTAGACATCATCTTCAATTAATGGAATACAAATTTCTACAAAAACTTTTGTAAAATACTCTTCATAATAAGAGACTTGATCTTCTGATGGATTCTCTTTTGTCTGTATCTGTTCGACCTCCTACATGAAATATTCACAATATTCTTTATTCCCTAATAGAACCTCCAATCTGGTCCATAATTCATTTGGAGTTAATCCTTGTGATTCTTCATATACTTGATGGAAACATTTGGGAGAAACAGACATGACGATACTTCCTATGGCCATATCTTGTCTATTGAGAAATTCATTTTTTCTCATCGAAATAATCAAGATCTACTTCCTTTGCCATTGTTATTTGGTATAAGCCTTTGTATCTTATCAGAAGCAAAATTTTTGGCTTCCATTCCAAATAGTTATGAGGCGTGAGAAGCATTTCTGGTGAATAATCCATCTTTTTGTTCTCTTCAATCTTTTGTACCTCTAAAAAAATGATTTGGTGTATCTTTTTCTTAGAAATCCATTAGCTCTGATACCATGTAATTTTGTTGAACCTACACAAAATAGATCTAGCTAGAAAATACTACACACATTTACAGAGAGAAATTAAGAAAGAAGAAGCAAGATAGAAAGAATGGAAGAATTCTCATTAACCATATTCCATACTCAAAGAGTGAATAAATTACAATATATATAGGATAAATGAGTAACTAATGATCCATAGTGGTGGTCTACATTGATCTGGACACACACCAACAATTACAAGAGTAAACTTCCACCTAGTCTACTCTCTCAGAAAGTTACGAGAGTGAACTACCACCTAGCCGAGTTAACTAGTCAACTAGTATTCGGTTAACTGAATGAACAAAGAGTAGTGAGTTGGTGATGATCCCAATGTTTCATGGTGAAAAAACCAATGCAACATATAAACTCAACTCAACTAGTCAAACTGAAGTGTCAATTGAAAGAGAATATTTTCCAGGTGGAATATTCTTCCCTAAATTATAGGAGACTGGATAATGACTAATTATGACTAATAAAAAAGGAATAACCTTAGGAAAAATAAATCCTAGGTGTGTGTGAAGTAACTCCAAAAAAGTAGAATATTGTGCACTACAACAATAGATCTACGCACATAAATTTTTCTTTTCTTCAGTTTCCAGCAGTCACATTTTCAGGTCCCGGCAATAGAACCATTTTTTGGCATAGGGGAAGACCCAGGGTTCAACGTTTCAACAACGCACCAACAAAACCCTAACTACCAACCCTTTCGGCAACACCTGCGAAGAAGATGAAGTCTAACCTAAGGTATAGGTAGGGGGGTTGTAGGAATCAGGTGTCTACAACCTAACTGGGACATAGATCTGCGATTAGAACACCTAACAAATCATTTTATCCAACACTATGAATTACATTATGATTCTATTCACATCGCAGATCAACGTAGTAGTAATCAATATTAAACACATATAATTATTTAGCACATAGTATCAGAGAATATCTAGCATTTATTCATATATCAAGCACCAAACATAAATGAATCTACCTATCACACATAAATAACAATGAAATAAGAAAATAGATACATAAACATCATGAACAATATTGAAAAAAGAAAAATAACACAGGATATACGTGGTTCACCGCAGTGTAGGGATATGTCCACCAACGCTTCTTCTTTATTATTAGTCTCCTTCAATATTATTACAGGAATAGAGTCACAAAGCCAACTTCACATGGGACAGGTGATCTGTGCACAACGCACTAGATCCACCTTCCTCAAAATCAAATCCAGGCACAAATCCTTACAGAGTTGATCTGCACAGAGCCACTTACAATCACTTGCACTTAGCTCTGCAAGTATTGACAAATTTTAGTCACGCACTAAGCCCATGACCCCAAAACCTGACTTCTACTTACATCGCCTAGATACTTATTTATACATTACAAAAAGGTCCTAAACATGGGTAAGACCCATGGGCCGACATCCCATACCCATTACATAAACCCTAAAATCCCAAAAAGCCCGCAAAATGGGCGGGATCCCGCGATCTCCGCTTCACTTGGGCACTTTGTCTTCGACCAGCCTGTCAAAGACCCAAAAATGGTCAAACATGACCATTATTTCCTCAAAACCTGTTCAAGGGAAAACACACCTAGAATGCCCACCGGAGTTGGATAAATCCAAAACTAGGTCTCTTAAATTAAAGGCTATAAATTACTACATTTTAAATCAAAATTTATATTGGAAAGACCCTTCTAGTATTTCATTGAAGCATATGGATGAAGATGCATCAATATGGGTTATAATTGATATGAATAAAGGTGTTTGTGGAGGGAACCATCACTGGAAAGTTTCATCCCTCAAATTTCTAAGGGTTGGATACTATTGGCCCAAAATATTCTCTGATATATTTTCCATGGTCATAACATGTGAAGAGTGCCAAAAAGTTGTTGGGAACTAGAAATTGCTCTCACTACCCCTGAAACCCATTACTACAAACGACCCATTTCAAAAATGGGGCCAATATTTCATAAGTGAGATAAAATCTCCCTCCAGTGGAAAACATAAGTGGATCCTTATTGCCAGTGATTACTTTACCAAGTGGATTGAATCTATTCCTACTAGAAATTCCACTCGCAAAGTAATCATGAACTTTCTAGAAAAAAAAATCTTTTCCAAGTTTGGATTCCCTAGAAAAATAGTAACATACAATGCTCAGGAATTCAATTCCAAGGCCATGACTGATTTCTTTGATAATTACAAAATTATCTTGACACATTCTACACCATGTTACCCACATGGGAATGAATTGGCAGAATCGTCAAATAAAACCCTCATCGGGATTATCGAAACAAATGTGGCTAAAAATAAAAATGCATGGGATTCCACACTAAAGTATGCCCTTTGGGATGATAGGATCACCACCAAAAGTTCATTGGGTACCTCTCCATTTCATGTAGTCTATGGGGTGGATGTTTTTTTTCCAACCAATCTCAATCTACCATTATTGAAATTTTTGCAGGAGGAAGTGGAGGAGCCTAATGAGATTCATAGGAGTATTTTTCAGATTATTGAATTTCAACAAAGAAGAGAAATATTAAATGATAAAACTAAGGCTTACTAGAGCAAGGTCAAGGTATCCTTTGAAAAGAAAACAAAAATATATATTTTTCAAGAAGGTGACCCGGTTCTAAGATGGGATGCTAGGAGGGAGGAGGAGCCCAAACATGGTAATTTTGATAACCTTTGGTTTGGCCTCTTCAAGGTAGCCAAGGTTATGAATAACAATACCTTTATATTGAAAATATTGAAGACACTTATATATTTGGAATCCCATTCAACAGGAACTTCATGAAGCATTATTTTACCTGATGAACCAGAGGTGGTTTAGTATATACATAGTTGTTTGGATTTTCAGTATGATTTGGTAGTTTAGTTTGAATACAAAACTCCATAGCGCAATAAAGCAGTGGGTTGTAGTTCCAGATTATTTTTTTCAGTTGAAATATGGAAGATGTCAAGGATGGTAAAAGGGAATAAAGTGATTGGTCGCAGGAATGAATAATTAAGGCACACAGATATGTTATTCTTAGCACCACACATGGAAGTTATACCCCCAATTGGAGCCAATGTTCGATCCTAGGCTTGCACTTCTTTCTTCTACTCACCAAACTAGACCATTTATCTCTCATTTTAGCTCTTACTTATTTTTTCTTCTTCATTGTGTGTTAATTCATTTCATTTTATGTCTTCCCCTTCTTTTCTCAATGCTAGTTGTTTGATTTTTATAAGATTAATTCAAGTCTTGATTTGAGATTATATAAGTCCTATAACCATGGTTTATATCACTTATGGATCACAAGAAGGATACCTTAGGCCTACAAGTGAAAAGGTGATGATTGCAAGAATGCAAGCATTCTTGCAATCAACAAACATACTATGTTTTATGAGTTTTTATGTTTTAAAAAATATTTCAAAGTTTGAATAAAAGTTCATTGTCCCCCAAATTGTGCCCATTTGTTCCTACTACCCTCAAAATGGTGCGCATTGGTTATTTGTGTAGTTTTCATTGCAGGCTTTGAGTGAACCCTAAGCAACACATATCATCGACGACCATTGTCAATAGAGGCAGCTAGGGCACGATGGTGCCACCCCAAGATCGTTGGCAGTTAAATAGGGTAGATCTAATAGGGATCAAAATTTTCAAGGCCATAATAGATATCAAGGACATTTTTATCATGGGTGAGTGGTTTTATTTCATATGTGACTTCAATGGACATCACACAAAAATTGATCTGATCTTTGCACATAAATTTAATGGATTCTAGACATAGATTGGGGATATAACCATCCATATAACAGAGAATTTCATTGCTAGATCATGTTCTCTCCCTAACAGTGGAAATAGGTGGTTTAAAAAAGGGAAACTACTAGTTGAGGTCTGCAACTTGTTCCTAGTAGTAGAACATAAAATCCTATATTGGAGTCAGGGAATCTCAATCCTTTGGCTAAAAGAGGAATGGAGGGGCATCATGTCTTCAATACATACATACATCATGGGACAAGGTATTTTTTCAATTGTCCATTGTTATCACCTCAAATTTCTCATGCATTTAAACGATGAAAAATATATGAAACTCCCCTTGTACCTGCTCAAAATCCTAACTAAGATGGCCAAATGAGACCATAATTATCCATAAAAATCTCACACAAGCCTCTACCATCAGGAGTGTTGAGCCTCTAAATTAACATCCTCACTACCCTATTATACTCCTCATCTATACCTTTTTGGCTTACCTAAGCTTGGATAAATGACAAAAGACACTACCATTAGCCATTGATGAGGTCATAAGGTAAAGTATAATTAATTCATGCATTTTTGTGGTTTATTGAGCTAAGAGACTAAATGTTTCATGTACTAATGTTTCAATTCGCCATGTATGAACTTTGACCTCTAGATGAGTCCAGCCTTTCTGTACCATCTCAGCCATCTGGTACCAAGTGCACCTTCCATCAGATCTGACACCGAATCTCACCTGTCGCGATATGGTACCAATGGATGCAGAATGTTGCGATTCGGTACCAACCACTTGTGCACTGTTTGGATCTGGTACCATTTACCGAATCTCACCTGTCACAATCTGGTACTGATATAGGAAGTAGAGTATACCAAGTTTAGCTCCATAATCGTACTACAAAAAATTGTTGGATGGTTTTTGAATCATCAAAGCCTTAGCAAGGTTATGATAAGCTTGTTTTCCTATTGCTTCATCCTCATACAATTCGTGTCATGAGGATGAAGCTTAAAATATGTAACCGAATATATTTTGACTGATTTGCAAAAGATTTCACCTCCTTGTGTTTCACGACTAAGAATGTTTAAATAGTCATGGAAAGGATGGTGGAGGTAGAAGAGAGCTATCATAACATAGTAGTTGAAGCAGAGTTACATATTGTAGAACACATTATGAATTGAAGTTTTAATAGAAGGATGTCAATTATTTCCAGGTTTTGACCATTTATGAATGAATGTGAGTTGAGTTGTTAGCATAGTTTAATCCTATGTTCTGAAATCTAAGTAAGAGGAATGTGTGGATTGAAATAAATCTTACGGTAGACTCCAGTCCCTAACTTTTTGAAGCGGTAAGGGCCAACCGCCCAACAAAGGTCATCATCCTTATAGATTAGTGCTAGCAGTTTATTTCAGTATTATAGATGTTAGATTAGTTGAATCTTAATTCTTTCAGATGATAGCAGTATAGTTCAGTCTAGGCTTCAATTGCTTAGAGATATTTTTGTATACACTCTGTTTATGTTTTTATGAAGTTGATTTTGTTTCATGGACATAAATTTTGGTAGCAGTAGTCAGACATATTTAAAGGTAA
>SNQJ01S0075396.1:68359-90839 GCA_010110895.2 Picea sitchensis
GATAAAAGGGATCCTTCTTCTTCATATTTTCGAGACAGTGCATCCGCCACTACATTTTCTTCTCCCTTCTTGTAAATGACCTCATAATCATAACCAAAGAGCTTAGTCACCCATTTTTGTTTCTCTTGGGAGGAAATGCGTTGCTCCAGAAAGTACTTGAGGCTTTGATGGTCGGTCTTGATTTGGAAGTGTTTCCCCAAGAGATAAGGGTGCCACACATCAACGACATGCAGAATAGCCAACATTTCCTTTTCATAAATGGGTTTTCCTAGATTCCTTTTAGACAGTTTCTTGCTGGTGAAGGCCAAAGGTCGACCCTCTTACATAAGGACAACGCTGATTCCTTTCCCTCAGGCATCACATTCCAACACAAATGTCTTTTTGAAATCAGGAAGGGACAGAACCAGAGTGGTACACATGGTTGTCTTCAAGGTTTGAAAAGCTTGAGCAATGGTTGGAGTCCAAATGAAAGAGTTCTTTTTAAGGAGAGAAATGAGAGGTGTTGCAATATTTCCGTAGTTCTTAAAAAATTTGTGATAGTACCCTGTTAAGCCCATAAATAGATGAAATCTTTTGAGAGTCTTTGGGTGCAGCCAATCTTGCATAGCTTCAATCTTTTTTGGATCGACCCTAACGCCATCCTTGCCAACCAAATGACCCAAGTATTCTATTTCTGAGGCACCAAAAGCACATTTAGACTATTTCAGGAAAAGTTGGTGCTAGGAGAGGAGATGGAGAACTTGATCGACATGAGTAAGATGGTATGTCCAGGTTTTTCTATAGATGAGGATATCATCAAAGAAAAATAAGACAAAATGACGGAGAAAGGAATGGAAGACATGATTCATGAGGCTTTGGAAGGTGGAGGGGGCATTACACAAGCCAAAGGGCATGACCAAAAACTCATAGTGGCCTTCATGAGTGTGAAAGGCCATCTTGGGAATGTCATCCTCTTTCATATGTATCAAGTGATAGCCCGAGTGAAGATCAAGTTTAGTAAAGAATTGGGCGCCACTCAATTCATCCAGGAGGTCATCAATGACAGGAATGGGAAATTTTTCTTTAATGGTTAGTTTGTTGAGGGCACAGAAGTCAGGACACATTCTCCAAGAACCTTGTTTCTTCAGGACCATGACTACAGGAGAAGAGTAGGGTCTCATACTAGGGCGGATAACGCCTGCATTAAAGAGTTCTTGGACCATTTTCTCAATTTCATTTTTTTGTGAAAAGGGGTGGCGATATGGACGGATATTGGGAGGAAGGCTTACGGGTACAAGGGGAATGGAATGATCATGAACACCGTGGGAAGGAGGGAGACCTTGGGGAGTGGAAAATACCATTTGATGTTTAGAAAGGAGAGCTTGGAGGTCATGTGGAACCGGGGGTGTCTCTATTGCTTGAATGGCATGGAGTTGGGAAATGACACCAGAATGACCTTTTTTGAGTAGCTTTTCCATGCGATGGGAACTAATGACCTCAGGTGAACCAACAGTGATGCCTTGGAATTTATATTGGTGGCCTTCCTGGTCGAATTGCATGGTTAATGCCTTAAAATCCATGAGAATGGGACCCAAAGTTCTTAGCCAGTCTGCACCCAACACAATGTCACAACCACCCATGTCGATAGCAAACATATGGGATTTTAGGTGGTAGTCACCGATTTGGAGACGCACATTTTCACAGCGCCCTCCACAATCCATGGAACCACCATTGGCAATCATGATTTGGAAATTGTTGACAACATGGATGTAGCAATGAGTTTCTTGGGCAATACGACGACGATTAAAATTATAGGTGCTTCCACTATCAACCAAAATGATGACCTTGCAATGCTTGATGTAACCAATTAACTTGAGGGTTTGGGGAGCAGAAAATCTAGTGAGAGCATTGAGGGAAATGACGGGTTCTACTTCGGGAGAATCTGAAGGAGGGGTTATGTCAGTGATTTCAGGTGACTCAGACACAAGGGGAGTTTCAACATCCTCTTATAAAATATCCTCAGAGATGGCCATAACATTCTTTTGTTCCTTACACTTGTGGCCCAGGAAATATTTGTCATCACAATTATAACAAAGGCCTTTGAGTTGGCGTTCAGCCATTTCAGCCCTGGTCAATTTTTGGATTTTTAATGGGGTGGAGGGAGTAGTGGGAGTGATGGGTTTAGGGCGAGGGATAAAGGAGGGTTTTTAGTTTTGAGATGATACAACCTGTTGTTCTTCTTTAGCTCTTTTAGTATCCTCCACCCAAGTTGAGGGTCGAGCCATGAGGACATGGGCCTGCATCTCCTCCTTGAGTCCATTGATAAAACACTCTCGAAATAAATCATCAGTCATGCCCTCTGCTCGAAAAGCCAGGAGCTCAAAGGCAACCATGAAGTCTTATACTATTCCAGATTGTTTCAAATTTGTCAAATAGCCCAAATGGTTGGTGTCCGTGTCAAAGAATTCATAAAGCTCAGTCACAAATTGGATCCAAGAAATATACCCTTTACGAGAAGTTTTTCTCCATTGCCACCATTGCCAACGTTCTTGATCTAGATGGATAACACCATACTAGAGTTTGGTCAAGTCATCCGTAATGCCGTATAAAGAGAAATAATGTTCCATTTGGGTTACCCAACCAGTGGGGTCTGAGCCATCAAATTTGGTCATGTCCACCCGCGGAAGGTGTATGTCACATTGAATGTGATGGGATTGAAAGGTATGGGAGTGGGAGGAATTTTTTCCTTCATTCTTTGGAGGTGCTTCAGAGAAATGGTCATATATAGGGATCTTCAGTTTGGTGCAGAGTGATGCAAAGATAGATTCAAGTTGGGTGGTCAGTTCTTGTTTGACTTCCTCCATTGAGGACTGCATGGTTGTATTTATGGTAGCATTGACGGATGAATCGATGGAGGCAACAATAGCACTGAGTTGTTTCACTTCTTTTTGGGTTTCGAGGAAACTAGATTGCATGGTGTTGAAGTGAGCTTCTAGGTCTTGGCTACGGGTATGGGCCATGAGGATGGGTGAACTGAAAAGGGGCAGGCAGGGTCAAATTTTTTGCCGAAAATTGATATGGATGAATGTGATAAGGGCGAAGAGATGAATCCAATGGAATAGGTCTCAAATAATGGTGAAAAAATTTCCAGACTTTTTTTTTACACCTGCGGAGTTATACTTCCGGTCTAAAGAATACTATAGTGATGAAATCTCCAAATGCTTAACCAAAAACAGATGTGTATTTACTTGGCAACTCGAACACAGTTGCGTGACAATAGATCTGGTTTGTTTTAATTTGTTTATGTTTTTTTGTCCCAAGGGTTAGGTATTCAAGGGTTCTACAGACAAGGGTTTGCCCTATGCTATATCTCTCTGATATACATGCAGGGTCCAATAGTAGTACTTGGCCCAATATATCAGGGCACTAACTAAGGAGGATAGACCATACCCTTAGATGTACTACCCAACTACCCAGGTACTAGAGAGTATCTTCCCGAGTGTTGTTCTCAGTGACACTATAGCAGTCCAGTGACCGATAGGTTTATCTAAAGAGGGCTTCAGGAAATCTAGGCCGATCCATACACAAGTGTTGTCTGATGCGCTACCACTCGAAGGGGTACCAACAAGGGTTACAAGGGTGGCCAACATATGTGCGCTTAAAAACCACTTGTATTTCCTGCATGTATGAATCCCTCAACCACAGGTTTATGCGTGTAATGACAGATCTCTGTGGCTTAAAGATGTCGGAATACATCTCTACCCTGGAAAAAAATTCCCACAATTTCTGCCAAGGAAAGTGCTATGATACCACTTGCAAGATACCAGATATAATAAATATGCAGAACAAAAATAAAATTCTAGAAATGGAAGAATAACAGTAATATATCCAACATAATTTCCACAATAACCCAAAAATGATATAAGAACAACAACATAAATATCACTTTGATTCATAAAGCAATGTTCATAGGCCTCTTCAAGGGGGAAACCTCCATTCGAGCAACACTCTATTACAATAATCTCCAAGCTAGGGTTTTCATACCCTTGACCCTTATTTATACTAAATATGTCTATTAAGAGAAGCATCTAGAGGAAGATCCTTCTAGAAGCGGAAGCTTCTATTAGGTTTTCTTACATCCGCCTTATTCTATTTTATTGAAATACCTTATTAATATTGACCTTTATTACATCTGAATATATTGATCTACCTATGTGCGGGTTAGGACCCTAACACAATCGATCTTACCTCCCCTTCTGAAGACTTATCAGTCCAGGATGACATCCCTAGTTTGACCGAGGAACAAGTCACTATTACTTTATGTGGGATGAGGGAGGAAGTGGAGGAAAGAGAATACATCCAGCCAGTAACAATCGAGTCAACAAGGACTTTAACAAAAGAATAGATGAAGAAAAATATTGGGGAACTGCAAAAACAAAACCAGGAACTCAAACAAGAAGTGAAGGAATACCAACTATTGGACAGGTATATCAAAAAGGAAAACGAGAAATTGACAACAACCAGCCAAGAAATTCAAGATGACCATGAAGAGACTTATAATAATCTCAAGAAGGTACTAAGACTCTAACAATACATTAGGTTCATAAAAAAGGAACTAAAAGAAGAAGCCTCAGCCATCAACATCATTGATCCACAAAAGTAAAGAATGCAGTCTCAGGTTTTGAAAAATTTTGGGTTTGTTTTCAGTTGCATGAGGACATGCAATGGTTTTGGCATGGGGGAATGTTGAGCCTCTAAATTAACATCCCCACTACCCTATTATACTCCTCATCTATACCTTTTTGGCTTACCTAAGCTTGGATACATGACAAAAGACACTACCATTATCCATTGATGAGGTCATAAGGTAAAGTATAATTAATTCATTCATTTTTGTGGTTTATTGAGCTAGGAGACTAAATGTTTCATGTACTAATGTTTCAATTCTCCATGTATGACCTTTGACCTCTAGATGAGTCCAACCTTTCTGTACCAGCTTAGCCATCTGGTACAAAGCGCACCTTCCATCAGATCCGACACTGAATCTCACTTATCATGATCCGGTACCAACAGCCGCAAGTTGTCGCGATCTGGTACCAACCACTTGTACACAATTCCGATCCGATACCATTTACCGAATCTCACCTGTCACGATCTGGTACCGATATAGGAAGTAGAGTATACCAAGTTTAGCTCCAAAATCATACTATAGACAATTGTTGGATGTTTGTTGAATCATCAGAGCTTTAGCAAGGTTATGATAAGTTTGTTTGCCTATTGCTTTATCCTCATACACTTCGTGTCATGAGGATGAAGCATAAAATATGTAACCGAATATATTTTGACTAATTTGCAAAAGATTTCACCTCCTTGTGTTTCACAACTAAGACTGTTTAAATAGTCATGGAAAGGATGGAGGTAGCAGAGAGTTAGCATAACATAGTAGTTAAAGCAATGTTACATATTGTAGAACACATTCTGAATTGAAGTTTTAATAGAAGGATGTCAATTATTTCCAGGTCTTGACTATTTATGAATGAATGTGAGTTGAGTTGTTAGCATAGTTTAATCCTCTGTTTTGAAATCTAAGTAAGAGGAATGTGTGGATTGAAAGAAATATTACTATAGACTCCAGTCACTGACCTGTTGAAGAAGAAATACATAATATTATATTTAAAGGGTAAAAAATGTGACCAAGAATATAGGGGGATTGGTTTGGTCGACTTACCCTATATAAACCAACGCTTAGTCAGAGTACAAATGAATTGGGATTTGTTCCAAGAGTGTACAACATACAAATTTGTGCCAAGTTCATATTCTTGGTCTCATATTTCATGCAAGAGGTGTTCCCATGTTAGATTTGCCTCATTTTTCATTCTATTGCGTTCTTTGAGGAAAGTATAGGGTGTTTATACTCATTTTTCTCATAATTTCGAGAGGAATTTGCTAGTGATGTTATTTTATGTAAAAATTTAATGTATGAAAAATATTAGTCCATTTTTTTTATGTATGGGACACATAGTTTTGTTATGCGTGAAAAAGGGGTCTTTAAACACTGATTCAGAACATAGTCAACCTTATACTCATTTTTCTTAGAATTTCGTGAGTAATTTGGTAATGACCTCTATTTTTGGGATTGAGTTGCATAATTTAATAGTGACATCAAATTTTGAATTTTAAGCCCCTTTATTGTAATTTTGGAAATTTGAGAATTAATAAGAGTGGTCTATTTTTCTCTATTTTGGAACTTATTATTTATGCAAGTTGTATTTATGAATTAATGAAGTTTATCGATAAGTAAGGCATTTAAATTATATTTTGAAAATAGTCAAGTATATATTCAATTTATCGAATATGGTCATATGTTTATGTGTATTTATGAACTAATTGACATATAATGATTTTCAGGTTGAATTGGTATTAGAGTTTGTTGATATTTCATATCAAATTAGTATAAGAACTTGTTTGGTATTTTCAGATCAAATGTGAACTCGCTTCATCATTTAAGCTCAAAACTAACAAGCAAAGGAAGTTGTAGGACGTAAACATCATTGACACTTACATTTTGTGGAGAGAAGATCATTACATTAGATTTTAAATGTATTTTTTACATTTTATAAAGTTATATACCTTTTAAGAAAAAAATGTTTTTTTTTAATTGTAGTTATCCTTCAGTGACCATGGAAAAAAGATTTCATAAAAATTAAAATGATAACTCCTGGAAACACCCATAGAATGAAATTAATCAATTTCTAAATTATCTTAAAAACCTAATTGGGGAACTTAGGAACATAGGAGAGACATATTGTATTTCATTGGGCACTTCAATCCACGCTATCATTGCTTCCATTAGATATCCATGTAGCCAATTTTCTAATAAATATGAATATAATTCAACGATGAGAGACTATTACTCAATTGGAATTAGTAAGGAAGAGGTTAAAAAATTGAATATAAGGGGAATATTGTCTAGTTCTTCATTGACTCCAGAACCAACCAACCACCTAATCTTAGAAAGAGGCATATTTGCAAGGACTGGTGCACATTCCCAGCACGAAGAGACAATTAGATGAATCAATAGATTATGGTACTTTATAAACATCACTAGAGTAGTAAGGAAGTTCCCTTTCATTTTCTTTAGAAATTATGGGTTGAGTTCATTCTTGATCTCCCTGTGAATTATTTTGATATTGGAGAATTCTAGGAAGTTGGTCTAGGATTTTTCTAGGATCAAGAAACTTCCAAGCATAACTCATTGAGAGGGCTTCTTAGTACTCAACAATTGCGTGGACCCCCCACCCAGTCCCAATATCCCTCATCTTGAATGTAGGACTGAAGAGCTAATAACACACGTGTGTTCATATTATAATGGTTGGTAAATCAACCATTATAACATTAGTTAGTTATGGGTTCCAATAGGGAGAGTTCCAAATCAAACATAAACATGGTTAAGTGTGTAAACAAGGGCCTGAATACCTAAACATGGTGAAGGGGTTAAACAAGGTCCTATAATAGAGATTTATTTGGAAACCTAACGAAAAACTTACCTAGGTGTGACCAAAAGACATCATTGATGAGACACATAAAAGTTGTTGGTGCATTGGCCAAGAGAAAGGGCATGACCAACCACTCATAAAGTCCAAAATTGGTCTTAAATGATGTTTTCCATATACCAGTTGGTTGCATGTGCACTTGATAATATCCATAAGTCAAATCAATCTTGGTGAAGAAGGAGGTTCCTTGCAGATCGTCGAGCAGATCCTCAATACGGGGTAAGGGATAGCGATTTTTAATGGTGGATTTCTTAAGGGTGAGGTAATAACTAACCATATTCCATTCAATAATCTACTTCTTTGGGATAATAAAATTTTGGAGAGGCATAAGGGAAAGAGGAGGGTTGAATATGGCCAAATTTTAGGAGTTGGCCAATTTGTCATTCGATTTTTGTGGCTTCTTTTAGAGTCAGTCGATATAAGGGGGAATTGGGAAAGGATGCACCAAGAATGATGTCGATGGAATGGGAAATGTCTCGGGAGCATGGTATCCCTGTGGGTGGCTAAAAAACATCGAAAAATTCATGGAGGAGTGGGAGCACTACGGGAGGTCCTGGATTAGTGAGGTTCTGAGGCTTAAGATGGTGTACCAAACATAGAGAGACATATTTGTTTTTAATAACATTAAAATTTGTTGTTTTCTCAAGACGTGGTGTGTGGGAAGTGGGAGGCACTAAAGTAAGAAAATATGTGCATCCGTCATGTTGAAGGTGGTACTGATGGGATTTGGCATGGTACACAACTTGACAGTCTTGTTGGTATGGGAGACCTAGGAGGAGGTCATCACAGTATAAAGGTGATACATCACATACTACGATGTCACAGAAGGGGCCAATGGAGAAAGTTATTGCTCAACATGAGGGGATAGTGATGTGGGGTCGTCCCTTTTGTACCCAACCAATCTGACAGGGATCCGGGTGAGGGGTGGTGGGGAGCTGCAGATGTTCGACTAAGTCTTGGTAGACCAAATTATTTTGGCTACCATTGTCAAAAATGATAGTGGCGAGTTCATGTTTAATTTGGTAATTATGAATAAATAGAGGAACGTTAGTGAGACCCGATTCTATCGTAGTCATGAGAATGAGGGAGGGGTTGGCGAGATATGGTTTCTAGTTGTTAGGAAAAATCAGTGGGGGTGACCTCTACAACCAAGTTCTTATTGGTGCAGAGATTTTTAATGGCTCGAAAATTGGTAGAGTTGTGGGAGTTGGTCTTGTGAAAAGTACACCAGAATACACTCTTAGGCATCAATCAAGAAGAAGGATAAGGTTGTGTATTAGAAGGATTCAGGTTATAAGCCTAGGTTTATTTTTGAAGATATCAAATTCAAGCAGAGACCTTTCTTTATACAACCAGATCTAGTAAGAACGCCTTGTCTAGAGAGCATCTTTCAAAGAGTTCAAGTTCATGATGGAGAGGAAATAATAGACCAGAATTAAATTTAATGATTAATACGTCATCCCGATCGTTGATATGGAGATAGATATGCAACTTGCAGAAGACGTCAATGTAGCCTTGTATTGATTGAGTGGAAAGATGGCAGAGATGCAATCACTTGGCGAGAATATTCTAGAGATATCATGGGGGATATAATAATTCCTATAAGTCCTTATATAAATCATTCCAAGAAGTAATACCTCAAGTTGTCGGAGATGGTGACATACCAAGCTCAACAACCAATTCAGATTGTTCCAATAGAGTTTCCCATGAAGTTTGAGTGATGCCTTTGAGTTTCAGGATGGAGATCTGTAATTTAGCAGATTATTCCATCTCTAGGGAAGTCTTCTAGTAGGTGGAGAGACTCTTGATCCATGAATTGACAGTCTTAGCATTCATTTTCTCGAAAAAAATCGGCAACTGAATGTGCATGTCCACTTGCCTACTCGTTGGAGTCCAGCGTTGTTCTAGTCAAATTAATTCATGGAGATCCAACACAAAATTTTCAACTAGAGCGGACATGGAAACACTAGATTCCTCATTAGATATTTATCTTTGTAGCAGCATGGTATTCAAGCACGGAAGAGAAAGAGAGAGAGCATATCCACTTGACTAAAGATATGTGAGCTACAAAGGGGCCTTGAGAAGGGCATGGAAGCATCCCTTAGAAGGGCACAAATAATTTCGCAAGTGCAGATGCGTAGAAGAACCCTGAGAGGGCAGACAATGAAGCTTTGGAAAGATCATGGAGTAACTTATTTGTGAAATAAAAAAATAAAAATAAAAATAAAAAATTTGTGAATCTCATGGATGAATTTTTTGTCTTCTCCTTCTTCACTATGTGTAGAATATTTCCCAAGTAAATCACTCTCATACCAATTGATTTGTCACGAGAATGAAGACCATGAGGGCACACTAATATTGCTTAGTGCTCACTTCAAAGTTTAAGCAAAAATTCTTAACCAGGAGGGTGCACTAGATTTACTTAGTGCACACTTCAGAAGAATGAAATCCAACACTCCCTTGAGGAGAGGGTGAACCAGTTTTACTTGGTCTGCAGCAAAAAAAAACTCACACACAGGAAATCTCTTACACAATAGAGAACATAGGAAAATGTTTTGAAAAACTTCATCAAAACTATTAGGGAGAAAAACATCCCCTTTAATAATGTAGGGTGACTTATTACAATGGTAGTTGTTTCTTTATTTATACAATTCCGTTCATTCATGTTGGCGAGGGTTGTTTCCCACAACAAAAGACTGACAGAGGCTCACTAAAAAATTATTTTAGGAATAACATTTCTCACTATACTAGAGAAGGGTTTATTACAATTATATAAATCGACTCACATTGACACACATTAGAAAAATAACATAGTGATACGAAAGGATGCAAAGAAGCCTAAGGATAACTTAGAATTTTCATAAGTTCGTTAGAAATTTCAGAATGGCCTTAGCAAGTGGAGAAAATGAAGAAATTCAAAGTCCTCAAAACTTAGCAAAATTTTCATCATCGCGAAGATCGCATCATAATATTTTCAATGGGGTAAACATTTTGTCAAACGGAGTTACGGATTGAAATACATTCGCGGTCAAAGTTTTGATCAACCTAGCCTAGTCAGGAGGGATGAATCAACATCCGTACTACTAACGTAATCATCAGTAGGGATGATGTCAGCATCCATGCAAGGTACATGGAACAATAAGATATTGATAGATTCCATGAGGCTGCCAAATGTCACCCATTTTTGGCATTTTTTGGTCAGTATGTGGACCAATGGAAAAGTGCCATGTGTCAGGTCGTACAGGATCTGGTAGACATGTGGCATTCGTACATCCACCTGGTAGGTGATGTGGCAAGCTAAATAGGAAGGAGGTGACTTGGAAGTGACTGTGTAAGAAGATGACATGGGCTAATGAATGGCTAACACATGGCTTGTAGGGGCCGAATTAAATAAACAACCATTTAATTTACAACATAACAGTAAAAGTCAAGAAATTTCTATAATTTAGCACATTCGCCTACAAATTTATCAATTATAATAAAATTTTATAAGATATTAAAACAATGCATAATTTGAAATAAATACCTGAACTTGATGCTATTAACCTCGAAAACAATGCATAATTTGAAATAACTGAACCTGATGCTAATAACCTCTGCTTTTTTCACTGCCAGCTTCCTTGAATCGCTTTCTACAAAACACTCACAATGCTATTAACCTTTTGTTTGTCCGTCGCTGCCTCCTTCCTGACTGCCAAGAAATTAATCTGCCTAAAAACCTAGTTCCTCCCTGCCTACTAGGTAACTCCCTAGCTCTAGGATATTTCACGATCCTCGCCCCATGCCCAAAACCAACAACTCCTGGGTAATTTATATAATCCCACTCCCAAAATTTCACCCCTCTCTGCAAATCCCAAAGCTCCCAAATCCATCCCCAACCTCCTGTAGAATAACCTCCCATCAACCTCCTTCCCTTCCTATCCCTCCTCTTCACCGACTTTTCCCTCCTTTACTCCATACCTAACCCATTTATTAACTTATCCTCTCTTATCCTCCCGCTGCTAATGCCCCTCTTATCCTCCTTTATTATTTTATTCCTCTCATGTATTTAACTGTTATCCTTTGTTATTACTTAACTCTAGTTTATCAATATAGTTTATATCCTCCTTTATTTCTTTACCTATTTATTAATGAATTAATTAATACTTAAATTAATCATCGACAATCATCAATAACTAATTAATAATAATTAATTAGTTAATGATATTTTAAGAAATAATTATGGTTTAGCTTGAATCTTTTAGACAGCTTATATTATTAAATTAATTATAATTAATAATCATGCACACCTATTTTAAGCAAGGTCGCTACATACACCTACCCTTTAAGAAACTTCGTCCCTAAGTTAAGGTATCTTATGGTACAAGGAAAAGAAACATCGTTCACACACTCATAAATAATTAACCGACATTATCATAGTAAGTCAAGGAAAACTTCATACATACTAGTGTATATGTACAAGAAATGTGATAGCTATAGTATGATGCAAATCTCGCATGTACTAATAATCAAACTGGCTGTCCTTAGTAATTTATGTATGTATCCAATCCAATGTTAATAATAGTTCATTATAAAAGACAACAACCAATCCTTGTTTGAGAAATTATTTAATTACAATTATCCGGGCTCACCAATTTTATTTTAAACAACTATGGTTTACATTTAATAATATTCATATATACACATTTCTTCTTTTTCTTCCTTTTTTGAAGGGAAACATACCTGCCTCACTATATCGCATCTCCATAATGCTCCTCAACTATTACTACCATCCTTCCTCCCTAACCTACTTCCATTTATTCCTATCCTTCCTCTTGCTAGACTATCTTGAAGCTGCCAACTATATTGACCTAACTCCAAATAGAACCTGTGAAAGAGGAAGTAACTCTATCTTGACCACACCCCAAGTAGGCATCTCGACAGTCATCATCACACGCCTGGGGGAGCGAACAATGTCCTCCCATGACTTCGTGTTTCTGAGGGATACATGTGGTGGAAATGCCTCCAATCTCCTAATCATAACTAGGGTCCACCAGGAGGATACATGGATGGGAAATGCCTCCACCCCCTCCTAATAGGACAAGGGTCCACACCCTACAAAATGGAATATACAGGCACCTGCGGTTGTTGGATAGGTTTTGTCATCATTTATTCGCTTTTGGGCGTGCTACTATCACTCCCAAATTGGTAATCATCCACATATCATAGCAATGCATCCAACCAATATAAATTTCACATACACATTCATACCATAATGTTTCATGAAAGTGGTCTTGATACCACTTTCATCAACATTATCCCTTGGCTATTTCTATAGCCCATAACCCTCACAGATTAATCAGAACACAACTCATACATTTCTCATTCACATCATCATGTAATTGCATACTAGCATCATTTCAATTTGTATCCCTGATCGACAAATCTAACATCAAAGTTTCCAATTAGAAATAGATCTCAATATCCCATAATTCACCCTCGACACCTGGTCCACAAGTGATTATCATTTACCCAAAGGATGTAACATATCCGGGTAGGTGAAATATATGTTGTTATAATAACGCTGTAGTACTTGCCCAACCATTTAATTGTCAACCCGTAAGGTACGTGAACTCATCGGCTACCACGCATCAGAGTATGCAGGATCAAGCAGAAATCCACCTAATCTAATTCATGTTGTTGAAATCAAACCACCTAGAAAAGCATTGAAATACTAACTAGGAAAGCATGAAATTTCATAAGGAAACAATAACATGTGAAGAGTTACCAACAATGACATACATGAGCTCATACATTATATCAATCTCAAATCATATTACAATAGTCAAATGACAAAACATGAAAATAGCTAAGAATCCCCTTCTCTCAATTACCATCACATCCTAATTTACTAATTCCTGATTTCTAATTGAATTCTCATGAAGAGAGTACTCTTTATATACATGAAGAAGATAACCACGATAATTGTAGATCCACTATTGTCTCAACCACTCTCAACTACTTTCCCATTATTACAAGATATATCCCTTTAAATCCCACACATATCTCTCTATATCTTAGATAAGATATTCTACCCAAATCTCCATGATCTTCTCTTGAAAAGAGGCTTGAATAATTATCTCTTGAATGATGGAAGATATTTTATAGTTCTTTGACTAATCATCCACATATTCCTACACATTACAAAGCTCACACATAATTGAGATATATATATGAAAACATGTATATTTTCTAATATTTAATTCATAAATTCACTTTTAATACTAAATGAATAAAGTGGAAATAATAACAGGAACTAAAATGTATTTATGAAAATGGTGGGTGACTTAAGGTTTAATTGGGCTATGAAATGTAAGGAATAGTGGAAGGAAAGGTGGATGAAAATATGACATTTCGAGTCCCAACATGCCCCCAACTTAACTTGTTGCATGTCCATGCAACCATGCATGGATCTTTCGGAAGAACCTTTGGCATTTCAACTTTGGCTTTGATTGATGATGTATTTTTAATAATGAATGTTTCCGTGATATGTGGGAGAACTCGCTGAGTGACAACTCATGAGTAACAACTAGCATTTTCCTATGGTTGGTTCTTGTAAATAACCATGAATATAAGAATGTTGGTTCTGTGTTAACAACACCTTCATTTCATTATTTTTCTGTTGTTGTTATGATACTTCATCATATTTTAAGTTCCAGTGAATAAATCGATATTTTCCTATGGCTGGTTCTTGTATCAAACCATGAATATAAGAATGTCGGTTCTGTTAAGAACATTCATTTCATTATTTTCCTTTGTTGTTATGATAATAATTTGTACCCATATTCACCGAAAAGATAGGCTATCAATGTGCATAATAAATCATCACTTAGTATAAGAAATCCTTTTTCTATCTTTTTATGAATCATGCCAAGGTGTAGATCAATGCATAAAGTAGCGTATCAGGATCATTGGAAAATAAATTTTGGGGGAAGTGTAAATGGAATGAAAATTGAATGACGATAGTGGAAAAATGTGGTGGTTATGAATATAGTTCCCCCCCCCAACTCAATCGGTTGCATGTCCCCATGCAACATAGTGCAGGTCATGGAAGGAAAAAGGAAATGAAGTGGCAAGGGAATTTTTCCAAAAATATTCAAGTCAACATAGAAGTTGAATTTCATGATTAAAGCTTAGAAAACAACATACCTTCACTTACCCAAAATGTGATGAACTATAATGTGAATGAAGGTTATGGCCACGGATCGTGAAATCATGAACGGTACTAGAGCCGCAACTACCGTAGGTTTACTGGGGCAAAGAATATGTGACCGTGACCGTTGGAAGATGGAAGGTGTCACTGCGGCAAGATCATGAAAATGTAAGTTGTGAATGGTGCGTTGTTGTAACGCGGAAAGATGGCGTTCACCATCAGATCATGTGAAAGGTGATTGCCAGAAGCAATACCACAATCAGCATCAAGCAGAACTACTTACAATCGCCATAACAAAGACCGGTTGTAACAACAACTACCGAACTATTAGAACGACTGGGCCACCGCCAATCGAACGGAGGAATCTAAACCGGTGTTGATGAATCATGGGAAAGAGAAAGTATGAATGTGGAACTGTCGTGCTCTCAAATAGATCCGGAATCATGTTGGTTAATACCGGTGGGAGTCATGAAAAGTGTATAGTCTTCACCGCTACAAAACCAATGGCAATAATCCAAATAAGTGTGAATGAAAATGTGTCGAAGGTCGAAAGATGAAAATAAATCATTGATTACCAATTATTGATGAATGTCGTTAACCAATGCGAGGTAAACTCACCATTGATGTCAACAGTTAAGGTATTCTGAAAGTACATCTTTAAGATGTGCGAATAGATGAGTTGATGTTGAGCCACTTGCAAGATTCGAATGACATGGACATTGATGTATTCCCATGATTTCCAGCCAGAGAACCTCCCATTAAGGCATGCAAGCCTCCGTGTACTCAAAATGGACTCTAGTCTATATCCCGAATAAGGTGTTGAGGTCGATGGGGCAAGACTGTTGAAAAGGTGGCCTTAAGGAATCCAACATCAATCAACATGAGTTTGTAAAAATATCGGTAGGAATATAAATGATAAGATCTCACTACCAAGCAAAGCAGGTATCAACAGGTAAGGAAACAAGGCAATGTAACCTTGGAAAGGAACGAATGGTTTTATTTCAGAAGGGCAAACCGAAATGGAAAAGAAAATGAACTGGAAGGAATGTATACCTTAAAGTAGGCATGCATGAAGTCGCGGAAGGATAAGGCAATGGGAGATGGGCTTCAAGACATGGATGACAAATATTCTTTGAAGGAAAATAGCGATAAACATGCATGACGAAAATGGGTTATGAAAGGTTTCGTGGTAAATAAACAATCGCCATGATGTTTATGATGAGTAACAAATCTCACAAGATGTTGATCAAAGCATTGTTTAATGTGCCTATAGATTTTTCAAGAATCACAGTAACAACAAATGCAATCATCTTTGTACCTCTAAAAGGTTATCATTTTCCCCGCAGAAAATGTGAGAGAACATCGAAATGGGACAATAAGTGAAATGCTTGGTGCAATTCAATGAAATAAACCGCATTGATATACCCGTTTCCTTTGCATACTTGTTTGTCTTTGATTGCTATGACAGTGACTCAAAGAAAACATATTAATGTTAAGCGTAAAAAAACATGTTTTGATTATAGTTTAGGAAGTGAGTGAAAGGTCCATTTGGTACTGTTTTGATTTTTTATGATTTTATAATCTATTTATTTATTCATTTGTTTATTTATTTTATCATTTTATGGTTTTGCTCTATCTCTGATAATACATTATCAAAAATAAAAAAATCATGCTAAAAGAAACAATAAGAGTATGGTCTCAGCTTCATCAAATTGTCAACTGTTGAGACTTGTCACTCTAGTTCTAGAATTCAAGCAATAAGACTGCAAATTCAGAGATTTTGGGATTGCACTTAGGATGGATTCTATACTGTTGTCATTAATTTTCCTGACAATTGTGCATAGTATGAGTTTTTTTTCCAATCAGACCTGCATGCATGAATCTCTTTGGGTGATCTGCCATTTCTAATTTTATGTACAATCATTACAATGAAATGTAAACCTGTGATAATCCAAAAGAAAAAGCATCAAAGTACTCATTTAACTCATCAAAATCTTGCGTGTGAGATTATTGAGTTTTAAGAAATCACCTTCCTAAAGAGAAGAAAAAGATGCAGGTATATCTTGTGGGAAAGAATCTATGTGTATATTGAGAATACTGTCACAAATAAAAGAACTCTCTTGTGCACTCAATGTTCCATCTCAGAATTGCTGTATCCGCCAATCTAGAAAGGTGCACTTATCAAAACCAAAAGTGACTCCATTTTTGTGCTTCTCGGTTGTCTGCATTTGCAGCTTCCAGAGAACATAATCAAATTTTGAATGCGATTGTTTAAGTATATGTTTAATTGAGGAACCTTGCCCTACAAAAGATCATCAATGATCACCTAGAATGCATATAAAGTAGATCATCAACATGTAGACAATATTCATGAGGAGATTGTGTTGAGTAAAAAAATGAAGAATTATCCTTCAAACTAATATATGTCTCGTCATAATAACCCCATCATGTTCCCTTGGACTTTTCAATGTTGATGACTGCGGATTCAAACAGATTCTACTCAGGTTTTGATCGCTCGATCTCAGCAAGCAATTGCTTGATGCCAAGGCAATCCACAGGTCACATATAAGATTTCTATTTCTCGATCAGAACACTCAACATTTATCTTCAAACCAATAGTGGCTCGATTGTTTTTGTTAACATTCATTGCCCAACAGTCAAACAATAAGTACCTCTGTCAATTAACAGACCTACTTATTTCACTAAATCCATGCATTCATAGGTTCCCAAAATAGTTTTTTATTAAGGTTTCAAAGTAATTGCAAATGAGAGGGCGACCATCATGATTTCTAGATCTGGCAGGACAAAGCTGACCACTGATATTTAACGACGACACTACCAGAAAATCATGATTTTAGTTGTACAAATACATCACAGGCTCGTATTGGCTCTCAAACAGAACCCAAGATGTGTGATCATGGTGTATCACAAAGAATCAACATCTCAGAAGGATAGCATGAGTTTGTTAAAACAACACTAATAATAACACTCAACCCTGGCTCAGTGAGCACAATATTAGATGAACTCTGCCACTACAATTCCAATATCTGCCTTTTTCAAAGCTGGAGCATCATTAACACCATCTCCCATCATTCCACAGATATGCTTCTTTTCCATCTCACAATCTCATATTTGTGTTCTGGAAACACCCCAGCGAAGCCATCAGCCTTTTCAATGAATTCATCAACAAGACGAGATGCAGTTGATGTATCCTTATCATTATCGAGCAACGAAGACGAAGGGTACATGTTTGTACCCTTTCCAAGAATTCGCCCTGTCTCTTTGGAAATACCAAATTAAGAGCTCGACGGATTGTTTCAGCACTATCATGGTGAGGAGGATCAAATAGAGGCAGCAATCAAATTGCCACGGGGACCCCTCACTTTCTTTGGTCCTTTCAGGGAATTCATGTCTAGCTACAACAAGAGAACGAAGTCCACGCTCGAAAAATTTGTCGATCACTGAATGTACTTTATTTATCACATCTTCCTTGCAATGGCAGAGGTCGAGAATATTCTCTGGTGCTACAGATTTTGTTAACATGAAATTCTCTCCCATCGCAGCTTCTTGTTTAGCAATTGTAACCTCTAAATCTTGAAGGGCCCCATATTGAATATCAACAACTCCTGCTAAATACATCCTACGCCCTTCTTCTGAGATTTAATAGAAATCAGCGCTTCATTTATCCAAATGGAGGGATCAATCTACATTCGTAAAATTAATTAACAATTCATTAAAAAAATATCGTAAAGATTTAAATAGATATCGTGCAAGATTTGGGTGCGAAAATATTGGGTGGATCCGCATGAAAACTAGGTAGAGGAACACCCCAGCTTTAATCATCTCAGAAAACTTTGTGATTCCTCTCCAATGGCTCCCAAATATTTCGCTCAAGCTGTATACTTAGAAATGATAGCAACGAAGATCCTTACCTGTTGCCGTATCTACGTGATTGTTACTCAACACGAGCCTGAATGTGATGTCGTCAATAACTCAAGGTTGTTAGATAACGCTCAAGTTGTATACTTAAAAATGATAGCAACGAAGATCCTTACTTGTCGCCATATCTACGTGATTGTTACTCAACACAATCCTGAATGTGATTTAGTGTCCCAACATATCGTCAATAACTCAAGGCTGTTAAATTAAAAATAACAATCTCAGAGAAAATCCGGGAAATAAAATATCAAAAGATAAGGACGGATCACATAAATCTTAGTTGGGATACGATTAGCAACAAGAAATTCATGTTGATGGATTCATGCATATACATTTTGTTCAATACAACAGAGAAGAATGGAATTGGATGGAGAGATATGGCAAGGGAGAATCTCGAATCAGAAGTTTACAAGGAGAAGGAACCCATCGAGAACCCTTCTATTGTCTAACCAGACTGTAAGATGAAAATAATGGAATTCACCTGTGTGGATCATTTTTTGATGATGTGTACCTACTTCTTGATTCATTTCTTCAGAACTTTGCCTCCGAAAAATTAATTTTTCACAAGTTCATCTGATTTTGCTATTTTTTTTCTTGAACATTGGCGTCCTTCAGATTATTTGAAGCCATTCAATGCTTACGAGCAAGGAAACTTATCTTGGGAGGTAATGCATTAAAAGCTTGACGTTTTACTGCCCTTCAATGTTTAGAACATAACATATTTCAGATTTCATGATGTTACAAGGTTTAGGGTTTACACTGATCAGGGATTTGATCAGTGTAAACCCTAAACCTTGTAACATTATGAAATCTGAAATATGTTATGTTCTAAACACTAAAGTTTACAATAGTGATAATGTAATCATGCTATGCAGGCATGATGTAAAGAAATCAACAACAGAGGTAGAAGCACCTAATCTTTGTCCATGTGATAAGGTGCAGCATTATTCTGCAAAATAGCTTTTAATTGCAAACGTAAAAGATTGAACTCATTTTATTGTTTTGTTTGCAGATTTAATTTCTAGGCATTGATAGGATGAGGGATGAAGGTGGTAAAGAATGGGTTTCTACTACACAAATCAATAATAACTCAGGTCGAAAGGACACAATTTGATTATTGCAGCCAATGTTTCAAAGATATAGTGACATAGTTTCTAGGATCAAGTTTGTACACTAGTATTTGTTTTTGTGTTTCGTAAAATAAAAATAAAATAAAACTTAAAAAAAATATTTTGGTAAATTTATAAAATAAAATAAAAATGGCAAGTGACAAGGATTGCTTCATTTTGTTGTTATAACTGCTGTTTCAATGATTATTTTAGATGTCGCTATGCCTTTCTCTCCACATCACATGTTTATTCTTTTAATTGTTTTCTTTTGCAAAATGGAGCATTTAGGTATCATTATAATTCTAAAAACATTATTAATCATCCCTACTTTTTGATCCTCAAGGGTCGACAAAGCGCTGAGGAGAGTATACTTATTCCTAAGAAAAAAATAGAAAATAAAGTAAAAATCAAATGAAAAGCCTACTCTATTCTATACTAATTAGAAAATTAGAAAGTAGTTACGGTAATCACATTTCCGAAGGAAGCTATCTAATGCATTAGTAGTATGTATATGTTCTCTTCCACTCTACAAATGATAATCGGGAATATAAATGAATATACAAAAGATAATCGGAAAACTGCTGGAACTCTAAATTATCAAAAGAGAAAGAAAACTAAATGACTTTAACCTAATACCTGCTTGAAACCATCGTTAGATAATGATTTCGTAGGCATATTTTTCACTACTCAGATCATGTCGCAACTCATCATTATCCTCCTCAATCTCCTACTCACATAATTGTTAGTCATCAGATGTACATGGTTCTTTGTATATTGTTTCTTCATTGGCCGCGTAATTTGTCTCACTCACATCATGCTGCAGCTCCTCATTGTCCTCCTCCTCCTCCTGCTTGCATTCTTCATGTGTTGATTCATTGTCTGTTTCTGGAGGAGTAATTAAGCTCTCGGCTGCTATCAAGATCTCCTCTTCCTGGGAAGAGGAAATCCTGGCTTTCGCAAGGACCTGAGTGAGTTGTTCCAATATTATACTCATAGTTAAACCATGTTAAAAAGAATAAGGGATTCTTACAACATCCAAATCAAAATGAAAATCTGGAAATCACACTTGCTGAAACACTCTTGAAACAAACCACTCTTGCTGAAACACAAAAAAAACACTCTTCATAGTTGCGAGAACTCATTGCTAATTGAAATGATTGACACACACTGAAGGCTATCTATCTCCTAACAGAGAACAGGGCCATCTAATTCCTTCCTTTCTAAGAAGGAACCCTAAGCCCTATTTATGATTAGCACACTTGTGAAAAATAACTGAAATCTACAGAGAACAGGATCTTCTAATCCCTTCCATTAAGCAAGGACCCTTAACCCAGTCTCTGACTAGCACACTTGCAGAAACAACTGAAATATACAGAGAACAGGACCTTCTAATCCCTTCCATTAAGCAGGGACCCTTAACCCAGTCTCTGAATAGCATTCTTGCATAAAAGGGAATTGATACCTCAATCCCTTATGCTTCCCCGGCAACGATGCCAAAATGTTAGGCGAAATATATGTCGCTATAATAACGTTGTAGTACTTGCCCAACCATTTAATTTTCAACCCGGGGTACGTAAACTGACGAAGCACACACACTGTATATGCAAGACTGAAGTAGAACTAATCTAATTAATCTATGTTGCTGAAATCAAACTAATCTAAGAAAGCATTGAAATACTAACTAGGAAAGCATGAAATTGCATGAGGGAAATACAACATGTGAAGAGTTAACAACAATGAAATACATGAGCTCATACAATATATCAATCTCAAATCATATTACAATAGTCAAATGACAAAACATGAAAGAATAACAAGCTAAGAACCCCCTTCTCTCAATTACCATCACATCCTAATTCACTAATTCCTGATTTCTAATTGAATTCTCATGAAGAGAGAGCACTCTCTTATATACATGAAGAAGATAACCATCTCATAATTGCAGATCCACTATTCTCTCAACCACACTCAACTAATTTCCCATTATTACAAGATATGATCCCTTTAAATCCTCACACATATCTCTCATATATCTTAGATAAGATATTCTATCCGAATCTCCATGATCTTTTCCTTGAAAAGAGGCTTGAATAATTATCTCCTTTGGAATGATGGAAGAGATATTCGAGAAATCTCTTTGAATTAATCATCCACATATTCCTACACATTACAAAGCTCACACATAATTGAGATATATATGAAAACATGTATATTTTNTAATATTTAATCATAAATTCACTTTTAATACTAAAATGAATAAAGTGGAAAATAATAATGTGGAATCCAAATGTATTTATGAAAATGGTATGACAAAGGTTTAATGGGGCGATGAAATGTAAGGAATAGTGAAGGGAAAGGTGGATGAAAATATGACATTTCTGAGTCCCAACAATATCCAACATCATTCTAATAGTATTTTAAGTATTCATAAAATTCTTCATTCTCACAGTGTGTCGCATCATATACATCATCATCAATGACATTTAAACATTCATAAAATTTACATGCACGTAGTAGATCGCATCATATACATCATCATCAAATAACATTTAAACATTCAGAAATTTTACATGCACATAGTAGATCGCATCATATACATCATCATCAAATAACATTTGAACAATCAGAAAAGTTCATAAATTTTTAAAGTTTAAGTGTATCACTTAATAGTTTCACTGTGACTTAGTAAATAAAGTATATAGGCCTTA